>JAMKCH010000011.1:0-42934 GCA_023653785.1 Ophioderma brevispina
TGAATGGTTAAGCTCGAAAATGTCTACGTGTCACAAATGAAGGAATTTTGTACTAGAATAATTATTATCGGGATTCCGATAATAATTTAACGGCAGCTGGAAACGGCCTTCCAATGTGAAATAGCCGGGAAATAGCGCCGTGTACGTGTCTACGCTCATTCATTAGCTGTTTTAATAGTTCAGGCAAGTCAAGTTAGAGGTTATTTTCTCAAGGTGGCACTATTTCATCATGGACGGACATAAACGTAGCATTTCCAGCTCTGCCATTAAGTCCAATCTGGGATCCTAATTCTAATTACAAAATCGCTTATTTTGTGATAAATACGCATTTTTTAGCATTCTCGTTCGCAGGTATAGTTTCCTAGACAATTACCAACGTGACTGTGCAAAAATATCAAATTTTGAAAATTGGGGGCGCTCTTCAAAAAATGTGCCATTATTGCTTTAACTGCAGTCATACCATATCGGTACTAGAATCTTGAGTGCAAGGTCTCATTTTCTCACCTTATATGAGATCTCTCATACAGTTTTTTAAAAATTGTTAAAATCTTTAAAATAAAATGCTTCAAACAAATTTAGTGCCAGCACAAGAATTTAGATTGTCCTTTGGAGCTTAGAAATTAAATCAATCCAAATATAAACAAATGTTAGATTTAAAAAAAAAATTAAAAATTGATTCTGTGTAGAAACTAGGCCCTCGACTTCTGGCCCTGGTTGAAAGCGGCTATGAGGCTTACAGGTCGGCTCAAAATAGTGATGACGCTGTTCATATGCACTTTTCTTAAAGGTGCTTGTTCTGATTTTTGTGTATCATGCTATCTTCTTGGTATGAGAGCCTGACACTTGTATACACAGGCCATCGGGTACCGTGGGAAACTAACTTGCAGTTTTGATGCTAGACGCGATAATGCATAGTGCAATGCCCTATTCACTACTGTGCTAATATTGATGGTTAACCATTAAAACAGCAGTTTTTTGTCAGTATCTTGAGAACTGAATGGATTTGAAAGCTGAAATTTCAGGAAGACAGTGAGAAAAATATGGCCTTTTATCTGATATCAAAATTGATACTACTTCTGGGTTAATCAGGGGGGGGTCCCAAAGACGATTGGAACAAGCACCTTTAAAATCTATAGTCGAATTATATAAAAAATTGCAACTTCTTTGAAAGTTTCAGTTGGGATCTACTAAGGGAAATCAATTCAAAATATTGTCACGCGGGGTGCAAATCAGAGCGAGATGTGGTATTTTTGTGTGTATTTCAATGGAGAATTTAGTGGTGTACGCCATATAGCAAATCCTGTTACAGATAGCCTGTCATACAAAATCTTGAAATTTGCATAAATTATTATTCATATCCTTTAGTAGTAGTAGTAGTAAATCAAAGTTTTAAATCCGGTTTTGTCCCTGTGAACAGGAGTGGCCACATTTACTTCATGCTCGCAGCAATCGCGCTCGCAGCAATCGCGCTCGCAGCAATCGCTCTCGCAGCAATCGCTCTCACCCCCTCCTTTCCCTTTGCCCGATTCAGTGCATCTTCCATCTTCAACCCAAACCTTCTCTCCTCTTCCACTTGCTTTTTCAATGTCCTCTTTGGTCGTCCTCTCCTCCTCAAACCGCCCACCCGAAACAACTCTTCTTAAAACATGTTCATCATCCCTTCTCAGCATGTGCCCACCAACGTACACCATTTGTCTTCACCAACCGGTCCACTGCCTCTTCCAAACCCAACATCAGTCTTCTTCCTCTCCATCAACTTCACACCATGCACACATCACCATCGCTCTCTAATTTTCTTTAAATCCCATTTTTTATTACAAAAAATGGAATAAAGCGCATCATTACCATAAAACTGTGAGGTTGACGTTAGGACAAAACAGAAATTCGCCCTAAAGTAAAATTTCATACAAAACAAAGTTCAAATTTACCTTAAGGTAGATACTAAGCTGACTAACTATGAGTTATACTAACTTGAGGAAATTAATCATCAGTTTTCAAACAAATACAGTTATTCTCATAAAAACATGAATCATTTTTGAGGGATTACAACAGCATATTTTTTATGGCTGAATGCGATGATAAATGATGCGGTAGTAAAAGTTATACATTTTTACACCATAATAATTCCACAGTAAGAATGCAAGTATAATCAATAATCTCTTTTTTTTAATGGGGGACATCTACTCAACTGAAGCTCATCTTCCTCACCACATCAAAATATACTTATGGGAAAATTTGGATTTTAGTGCAGGAGCAAACCAGGAGGGAACCAGAAAACATGTGAGAGCTAGCATGAATTGGAAGGGACCAAATCTGTGTGACAGGTTTGCCACTCTCGCAAAGGGTACAAATATATTATGGCACTTGCGCCAATTAGTAAAAAAAACATATCTAGCATCCATTTTTTTTTTAAAGGAAGACAAGTGAAAATACCTGTGCTTTTACCATAATTTATACTTAGCATCAATTGTGCCTACTATATTACCTCATAAAGAAATTGTTTTTCTACTTCTGTCAGGAGTATAAGAGTCCTTTTTCCAGGGGGGTGGGGGTCTCACCTTAATTTTGGATAGGTATGTGCTGCCAAGATTTCAAAAATTGAGGCTCCAAAGCCGATTTGTGGCCCAAAAACAGGGTCTCCGGAGCTATGTTTTCTGACCATTTTGGAAAATAAACTTTTGTTTACCTTAAAAGACGGTGTCTCTGCAGCTATCCGAAAGTTTTGGAAAATAAACTGTGATTTACCTTAATTTCCAGCTACTTTTGAGGTGTTCTGAAGAAAATTTGGTAGAATATGGCTTTGGACATGAAAATTAGGGTCTCTGAAACTGAAACAGTCTAAAAATGGGGTCACTGGAACTGAAAAAGTGCTTGAAAATGAGGGTCTAGTGGGTGGCATATACCCATACTACATCCCAATGTGAGTACCCTCCTGGGCCTTTTTCTTCTTCTGTCTCTCTGATCACATTAACAGTTTGAAAGTGCTTCCTGTAGCAAACATGTAAGAAGCATCTCAACTTCTGAAGCACCCGCTAACTTAAAGCAATAATGGCACATTTTTTGAAGAGCGCCCCTAATTTTCAAAATTTGGATATTTTGGCACAGTTATGTTGGTAATTGTCTAGGAAACTATACCTGAGAACGAGAATGCTAAAAAAATGCATATTTATCATAAAATAAGCGATTTTGTAATTAGAATTGGGATCCCAGATTGGACTTAACGGCAGAGCTGGAAATGCTACGTTTATGTCCGTCCATGATGAAATAGTGCCACCTCGAGAAAATAACCTCTAACTTGACTTGCCTGAACCAATAAAACAACTAATGGATGAACGTAGACACGTACATGGCGCTATTTCCTGGCTATTTCACATTGGAAGGCTGTTTCCAGCAGCCGCTGAATTATTATCGGAGAACTCCGATAATAATTATTCTAATTACAAAATTCCTTCGTTTGTGACACACAAACATTTTCGAGCTTAACCATTTACAGGTATTGATTGCTAGCCAGTTAGCAATGCAACCGTGTAAAAATCTTAAATTTTTTTGAAAAATTGGGGGTGCTCTTCAAAAAAAATGTGCTAATATTGCTTTAAGTTGCAAAAATAAAAAGAAATTGAAAAGGGGAGCAAGAGGGGAAGCTATACATGTATTTTTTCAACTCAGCCTTATCACTAAGTCTTGTAGGATTGTTACATTGCCTATATATTAAAGTTACAAAATGCAAAAATCTGGTTTCTCAAGTGATGACTTTTATTTTTATTTTAACAAATCTGTGATAGTGCCTTTAACACATTCACTTCAAGCCTCAGTGACAAATATGAGATTATATATGTTGCTTTTTTTCCCTTTCCAGATAGCCTCAGTAGATTTTCCCATAGCTTGCTGTTCTTTTTGTAATCACAACGCACTTTGAAATAAACCATCCAGAAATAAACCACACACATATTTGCAAAATATCCTAGATGCAAAGATGTCACCACACTTTCCCTTCACAAGGGTCACAATATGAAATCACTTTTTATTTGCAAATCAACCAAAATTACCTTCCCATTCAACAGGTCTAATGCGTTCAAATTGATCCTATTACATCCTAGGCACATTGCAACATTTTTTCTTCTAAATTTCAATGGAACTCTATTGTACCTACCACATGCCCACACCAGGCTTGGCTCATGCTGAGAAAATTTGCCATTTGATTTGCAATAATTGGGTACGCCATGACAAGTCAGGTACGGCTAACTTGACTAACAGGGCATTGTTAACCATTTGAGGTCGTGTTAGGGTGGCAGTGGCACTTTTCAAGTGCTATTGTCCATCTCATTACTAAGTTTTTAAAACTTGAAATGTTTTGTAATGACCATGCTATAGGAGTTTCCATAACCTGACCCATCTGACACACTTTCTTCTGACACACTTATGAATTTGGAAACCTTAACGGAATAAACCTGTGCTTTATTCCGTGAAGGGTTTCTGAATTCATAAGTGTGTCAGAAAAAAGTGTGTCAGAAAAAAGTGTGTGGAAAAAAAGTGTGTGGGAAAAAAAGTGTGTCAGATGGGTCAGGTTAAAGGTGCTAGTTCTGATTTATGTGTATTGTGTCCTCTACTTGATATGCGAGCCTGACACTTGCACATACACCCCCATCAAGTACCGTGGGAAACAAACTTGCGGTTTTGATGGTAGATGCAATAATGCATTGTTGCAAAGCCCTATTCAATACTGTGCTAATATTGATGAACCACTTAAACGGCATTTTTTTGTTTATATCTTGGGAATGAAATGGATTTGAGGGCTCAAATTTCAGGACGACAATGAGAAAAATATACAGCCTTTCATCTGATACGAAAATCGATACTACTTCCGGGTAAATCGGGGGGGGGGGGTAAAGACAATCGGAACACACACCTTTAATGGAAACTCTCCATGCTATAAGTAAACTGCATAATGCGACTGATAAAGTGAAGCTGAAGCTCACTTGACTAGTTTTGTTTATAATTCCTCATCTATGCACTTCCATATCACTACTATACTTCTTGTATGGGAAAAAAGCCGACTCCTGGAAGGAAGTTAGAACTACAATGGGAATGGATATTCAGAAATGGTTACCCCTGCATGGCACTACCTGCCTATAAAATGGCATTTAAGCACTAGTTTGATTGGTCACTTGGAAGGAAATATCATGTAATGAGCAAATCAGAGATATTGTAAGAATGTGTTGGTATGGTTCACACAGAGATATAGAAGCACTGATTTGAATGGTTACTCAGAGGGCTATCTTGTGTAGTGTCCTGTAATGAACCAATCACACAGACTGTAACATAGACCAGGCGCGGATCTCACTATGAGCTAGTAAAACCTCAATTCCCTTGGCACAGTTCAGTAGCTTTCATTCACCAATGTATTTAGAAAATACACCCCTTAGTTTTTGGGTATGATATTTGATACCCAGATCACATAAGGTCAGTTCATGTCAATGCATGCATATGTATAACCCACTGAACTGTGTCCTTGGTGGATGAGCATATTGTAACTCATAGTGTTTAGCTAGGGAGGGGGCAGAGGGGGCCCGCGCCTCCTGGTAATTCTGCATAATCTTGCAAAATCAGCCCATTTTGGACAAGTTTCAGCCTTCAGCCCCCGGTAATTTTGACGTTTTTCAAATCCTGGATCCGCCCCTGTAGACGGTAGTGCCCAGGGGGGTTTAAGGTCCCCAAAAAGTTATCTCAGAAGAAAATTAAAAAACCCTATGCCATATGCATTTCTTTGGAAAGGGTTATGCAAAATGCATTCATTTCTTAAAGGTGCTTGTTCTGATTTTTGTGTATCATGCTATCTTCTTGGTATGAGAGCCTGACACTTGTATACACAGGCCATCGGGTACCGTGGGAAACTAACTTGCAGTTTTGATGCTAGACGCGATAATGCATAGTGCAATGCCCTATTCACTACTGTGCTAATATTGATGGTTAACCATTAAAACAGCAGTTTTTTGTCAGTATCTTGAGAACTGAATGGATTTGAAAGCTGAAATTTCAGGAAGACAGTGAGAAAAATATGGCCTTTTATCTGATATCAAAATTGATACTACTTCTGGGTTAATCAGGGGGGGGTCCCAAAGACGATTGGAACAAGCACCTTTAAAATCTATAGTCGAATTATATAAAAAATTGCAACTTCTTTGAAAGTTTCAGTTGGGATCTACTAAGGGAAATCAATTCAAAATATTGTCACGCGGGGTGCAAATCAGAGCGAGATGTGGTATTTTTGTGTGTATTTCAATGGAGAATTTAGTGGTGTACGCCATATAGCAAATCCTGTTACAGATAGCCTGTCATACAAAATCTTGAAATTTGCATAAATTATTATTCATATCCTTTAGTAGTAGTAGTAGTAAATCAAAGTTTTAAATCCGGTTTTGTCCCTGTGAACAGGAGTGGCCACATTTACTTCATGCTCGCAGCAATCGCGCTCGCAGCAATCGCGCTCGCAGCAATCGCTCTCGCAGCAATCGCTCTCACCCCCTCCTTTCCCTTTGCCCGATTCAGTGCATCTTCCATCTTCAACCCAAACCTTCTCTCCTCTTCCACTTGCTTTTTCAATGTCCTCTTTGGTCGTCCTCTCCTCCTCAAACCGCCCACCCGAAACAACTCTTCTTAAAACATGTTCATCATCCCTTCTCAGCATGTGCCCACCAACGTACACCATTTGTCTTCACCAACCGGTCCACTGCCTCTTCCAAACCCAACATCAGTCTTCTTCCTCTCCATCAACTTCACACCATGCACACATCACCATCGCTCTCTAATTTTCTTTAAATCCCATTTTTTATTACAAAAAATGGAATAAAGCGCATCATTACCATAAAACTGTGAGGTTGACGTTAGGACAAAACAGAAATTCGCCCTAAAGTAAAATTTCATACAAAACAAAGTTCAAATTTACCTTAAGGTAGATACTAAGCTGACTAACTATGAGTTATACTAACTTGAGGAAATTAATCATCAGTTTTCAAACAAATACAGTTATTCTCATAAAAACATGAATCATTTTTGAGGGATTACAACAGCATATTTTTTATGGCTGAATGCGATGATAAATGATGCGGTAGTAAAAGTTATACATTTTTACACCATAATAATTCCACAGTAAGAATGCAAGTATAATCAATAATCTCTTTTTTTTAATGGGGGACATCTACTCAACTGAAGCTCATCTTCCTCACCACATCAAAATATACTTATGGGAAAATTTGGATTTTAGTGCAGGAGCAAACCAGGAGGGAACCAGAAAACATGTGAGAGCTAGCATGAATTGGAAGGGACCAAATCTGTGTGACAGGTTTGCCACTCTCGCAAAGGGTACAAATATATTATGGCACTTGCGCCAATTAGTAAAAAAAACATATCTAGCATCCATTTTTTTTTTAAAGGAAGACAAGTGAAAATACCTGTGCTTTTACCATAATTTATACTTAGCATCAATTGTGCCTACTATATTACCTCATAAAGAAATTGTTTTTCTACTTCTGTCAGGAGTATAAGAGTCCTTTTTCCAGGGGGGTGGGGGTCTCACCTTAATTTTGGATAGGTATGTGCTGCCAAGATTTCAAAAATTGAGGCTCCAAAGCCGATTTGTGGCCCAAAAACAGGGTCTCCGGAGCTATGTTTTCTGACCATTTTGGAAAATAAACTTTTGTTTACCTTAAAAGACGGTGTCTCTGCAGCTATCCGAAAGTTTTGGAAAATAAACTGTGATTTACCTTAATTTCCAGCTACTTTTGAGGTGTTCTGAAGAAAATTTGGTAGAATATGGCTTTGGACATGAAAATTAGGGTCTCTGAAACTGAAACAGTCTAAAAATGGGGTCACTGGAACTGAAAAAGTGCTTGAAAATGAGGGTCTAGTGGGTGGCATATACCCATACTACATCCCAATGTGAGTACCCTCCTGGGCCTTTTTCTTCTTCTGTCTCTCTGATCACATTAACAGTTTGAAAGTGCTTCCTGTAGCAAACATGTAAGAAGCATCTCAACTTCTGAAGCACCCGCTAACTTAAAGCAATAATGGCACATTTTTTGAAGAGCGCCCCTAATTTTCAAAATTTGGATATTTTGGCACAGTTATGTTGGTAATTGTCTAGGAAACTATACCTGAGAACGAGAATGCTAAAAAAATGCATATTTATCATAAAATAAGCGATTTTGTAATTAGAATTGGGATCCCAGATTGGACTTAACGGCAGAGCTGGAAATGCTACGTTTATGTCCGTCCATGATGAAATAGTGCCACCTCGAGAAAATAACCTCTAACTTGACTTGCCTGAACCAATAAAACAACTAATGGATGAACGTAGACACGTACATGGCGCTATTTCCTGGCTATTTCACATTGGAAGGCTGTTTCCAGCAGCCGCTGAATTATTATCGGAGAACTCCGATAATAATTATTCTAATTACAAAATTCCTTCGTTTGTGACACACAAACATTTTCGAGCTTAACCATTTACAGGTATTGATTGCTAGCCAGTTAGCAATGCAACCGTGTAAAAATCTTAAATTTTTTTGAAAAATTGGGGGTGCTCTTCAAAAAAAATGTGCTAATATTGCTTTAAGTTGCAAAAATAAAAAGAAATTGAAAAGGGGAGCAAGAGGGGAAGCTATACATGTATTTTTTCAACTCAGCCTTATCACTAAGTCTTGTAGGATTGTTACATTGCCTATATATTAAAGTTACAAAATGCAAAAATCTGGTTTCTCAAGTGATGACTTTTATTTTTATTTTAACAAATCTGTGATAGTGCCTTTAACACATTCACTTCAAGCCTCAGTGACAAATATGAGATTATATATGTTGCTTTTTTTCCCTTTCCAGATAGCCTCAGTAGATTTTCCCATAGCTTGCTGTTCTTTTTGTAATCACAACGCACTTTGAAATAAACCATCCAGAAATAAACCACACACATATTTGCAAAATATCCTAGATGCAAAGATGTCACCACACTTTCCCTTCACAAGGGTCACAATATGAAATCACTTTTTATTTGCAAATCAACCAAAATTACCTTCCCATTCAACAGGTCTAATGCGTTCAAATTGATCCTATTACATCCTAGGCACATTGCAACATTTTTTCTTCTAAATTTCAATGGAACTCTATTGTACCTACCACATGCCCACACCAGGCTTGGCTCATGCTGAGAAAATTTGCCATTTGATTTGCAATAATTGGGTACGCCATGACAAGTCAGGTACGGCTAACTTGACTAACAGGGCATTGTTAACCATTTGAGGTCGTGTTAGGGTGGCAGTGGCACTTTTCAAGTGCTATTGTCCATCTCATTACTAAGTTTTTAAAACTTGAAATGTTTTGTAATGACCATGCTATAGGAGTTTCCATAACCTGACCCATCTGACACACTTTCTTCTGACACACTTATGAATTTGGAAACCTTAACGGAATAAACCTGTGCTTTATTCCGTGAAGGGTTTCTGAATTCATAAGTGTGTCAGAAAAAAGTGTGTCAGAAAAAAGTGTGTGGAAAAAAAGTGTGTGGGAAAAAAAGTGTGTCAGATGGGTCAGGTTAAAGGTGCTAGTTCTGATTTATGTGTATTGTGTCCTCTACTTGATATGCGAGCCTGACACTTGCACATACACCCCCATCAAGTACCGTGGGAAACAAACTTGCGGTTTTGATGGTAGATGCAATAATGCATTGTTGCAAAGCCCTATTCAATACTGTGCTAATATTGATGAACCACTTAAACGGCATTTTTTTGTTTATATCTTGGGAATGAAATGGATTTGAGGGCTCAAATTTCAGGACGACAATGAGAAAAATATACAGCCTTTCATCTGATACGAAAATCGATACTACTTCCGGGTAAATCGGGGGGGGGGGGTAAAGACAATCGGAACACACACCTTTAATGGAAACTCTCCATGCTATAAGTAAACTGCATAATGCGACTGATAAAGTGAAGCTGAAGCTCACTTGACTAGTTTTGTTTATAATTCCTCATCTATGCACTTCCATATCACTACTATACTTCTTGTATGGGAAAAAAGCCGACTCCTGGAAGGAAGTTAGAACTACAATGGGAATGGATATTCAGAAATGGTTACCCCTGCATGGCACTACCTGCCTATAAAATGGCATTTAAGCACTAGTTTGATTGGTCACTTGGAAGGAAATATCATGTAATGAGCAAATCAGAGATATTGTAAGAATGTGTTGGTATGGTTCACACAGAGATATAGAAGCACTGATTTGAATGGTTACTCAGAGGGCTATCTTGTGTAGTGTCCTGTAATGAACCAATCACACAGACTGTAACATAGACCAGGCGCGGATCTCACTATGAGCTAGTAAAACCTCAATTCCCTTGGCACAGTTCAGTAGCTTTCATTCACCAATGTATTTAGAAAATACACCCCTTAGTTTTTGGGTATGATATTTGATACCCAGATCACATAAGGTCAGTTCATGTCAATGCATGCATATGTATAACCCACTGAACTGTGTCCTTGGTGGATGAGCATATTGTAACTCATAGTGTTTAGCTAGGGAGGGGGCAGAGGGGGCCCGCGCCTCCTGGTAATTCTGCATAATCTTGCAAAATCAGCCCATTTTGGACAAGTTTCAGCCTTCAGCCCCCCGGTAATTTTGACGTTTTTCAAATCCTGGATCCGCCCCTGTAGACGGTAGTGCCCAGGGGGGTTTAAGGTCCCCAAAAAGTTATCTCAGAAGAAAATTAAAAAACCCTATGCCATATGCATTTCTTTGGAAAGGGTTATGCAAATGCATTCATTTCTTAAAATTGTATTTCTGGTCCACTTTTTTGTTTTGGTCACTTTGTGAATGAGTTAATTTTTCCCAATGATTTACAAATGAAAAACAAAACCAAATAAACAGAACCTTATTAACAAAGAAATGTGATAGAATGTAGAATTTAAACAGTGAAATATGCAAAATTGAAGGCAACCCCCTTTTTGACCTTATGTACTGAGCCTGAGGGTTCTCAATTTAGGGAAAGTTTTATTTGCATAATGTTCACAAATAGAAGAAAGAATGATAATCTACAGATGCACGCAACACACACAAATACAAACCTCACACAAATCTAGTGTTGCAATACAACATTATAATTTTGGATTAAAAAAAAACTGATGGGAAAGTACCTGCAGTCAACACTTGTAAAATTTCCTTATGTAAATATAACAACTCATCAGCATAGCATTCTTTTGTTCTCGAGTACGACATTTTGATGTATTATCATTTTATGACTTGATCCAATTTAGACAGCCATGTCCAAGGTGGGAATTGTGATATCAGGAAACTCAAAACAATAAAATGCATAAGAAATTTTGTAATACAGAAGCTCATAATTTGATAAATAAGGGGTTCCCAAAAGATAAGTTCCCCCCTAAAATTGAGGGACATTTTGTTGCATAACTTCACTAGAACTGTATTTGAGAAAATTTCAAAAAAGTTTTGAAGAGAGGAGAGGCTCTCCCACAAACATCGTTGCCTTCAAAAAACACTTTTGGCATCAACACACACTCCATTTTTTCAAAAATGATGTTGTCAGAAAAAGTGGCACTTTACCGTATTTCAAAGGTCTAAAGTCAAGAAAGTATCAATTTACAACAACGGCTTCATATCCTTTCTTTATACCCATTACGGTCTGAAGTAAATAAGCTTAAAACATGAATGCATATGCAAACAAATGAACAAACAAGACAAATATGCAGACAAACAAACAATGAGATGAGATTTAAGTAAGCAACACTACTCGAAATGTGAAGCAGGTCGACACATAAAGGAGAAGTGGCTCAATGCGGTGGAATTATCCAGCGAGCATGGAACCACATTCATCAACAGAACATCAGCAAATTGGTAAACAGCATGTGTAAACACTAAAATAATGTCATCAGTGCAGATGGAGGAAACATTGACTATTGAGTCTCACCCTGAATGACAAAACAATTAAGCTTATTTTGATTTGAAACAGGCGCATTTCAAACATTACCTCTTTCTTTCATAACAAAGAGATGCAAAGAAAAATGAGTACTTAAAGCTTAACCTCATTCTTTGTTTTACTGCATATTTGTCTTGTTTATTTGTTTGCCCATGTGTCAATGTCTTAAGCTTATTTACCTCAGATCGCAATGAATATGGAAATGAAACGTTCTTGTAAATTGTTAATTTCTTACTTTAGACCTTTGAATACGGTAAAGTGCCACTTTTCTGGCAACAACATTGTTGGAAAAAGGGAGAGTGTGTGTTGATGCCAAAGGTGTTGTTTTGAAAAGGAATGACTTTTGTGGCAGAGCCAAATGTTTCTTCTCTTCAAAACTTTTTAAAATTTTCCAATCATCCAGTTCTAAGCGAAATTATGCAACAAAATATCCTTGAATTTTAGGGGGGAACTTATTTTTTGGGAACCCTGTAGGTATGCTAGTAGTGGGAGTAATTCAGCATTAATAGGCTTCACTATTGGGCAAGTTTATACCAAAATTCAATTTTCAAAATTGCCCCTTTGGCCGTATATGCTATACCAAAATCTAAGCTGTCCCTCTCCAAATTTCACACCAAATGAATACCATCATGTCGACATTTAGTTCTATTGTAACAGCCCATGTTCTATAATAAAAACAAACCTTATTGAGACTGCAAATGTGCAAAGGTTTGCTGCTGTTCTTAAAAAAATACTTTAACCCTCCATCCCATTGAGTCATTTCCACACACAAGAAAAAAAATATATAATTATTACATTCAATGAACATGCAAAGAAAGCTCACGATCTAGTTAAGGTCATCAACCCAAGTCTTCATTCAATTTGATTCTCAGAAATCAAAATGTTACCTCCAGAAACTTCACAAAACTCACACAACACTACAGGAGTTAAATAAGTCTCCTATCAGCGGTATACCATGAACTCAAGACATCTCCGCAGCAGGGTGTCATCCTATCACTCAGTACAATGCTACAGGCATTACACAGGGTGAGAGCACTCTGTGCTGTGTAATGCTAGCCAGTATTGACTTTCTGTAGAAACTTCTGTGACCTTTTCTTTGTATGTTAAGATACTAATGTATGAAATTGAAAGGTAACTTCTGAATCAATATTTGCACTGATTTCTTTTGTTTTTTTTTAGGTACTTCTTTGCGTAAATTGCTATATCAGAAAATCTAATAAATCAAGAATCAGATTTTTCTATTTTTATAACAAAAGTAGACAGTTGTCTAACATCACAAAATATTTCAGGAAAAAGTTCAATTTTTAAGTTTTAATTTTATTGTTTTCTTGGAAAAAAATAAACTCTTAAGATTTGAATTCATTGTTTTAGATTTTAAGATATTATTCAATAGATGTTGTCATGCGAATGCAGGAAAGTTGTAAGTGCAATAGCTGCCATTTGTCACAAATTTCCATCAAACATGCTATTATGCCAAGTCTTTGGTCAGTGGCCCTTGAAATGGTCCTTCAGGTGACCCCCATTACCTGAAGACCCATTTGAAGAGCCACTAACTCAAGGAAAGATAAACTCAAAGTTATTCTAATATATGGCAGCACACAGATGTATCATCACATGGCAGCTATTGCACTTACGACCTTTGTGCACTCACATGACGATGTATAATTCTAACACTATTTCCCCCTCTAACCATGTAGTATTTGTATAATACTAAACTCAAAGCTGTACCTCTCCTACTTTACACCAAGTGCACAAAATATAAACAAGTCTGACCTTTAAAATACAGCACAAGGTTATGTAAAGGAAAATGCACATACAACTTTTACTGGCAATATCATTCAACAAATTCCTGACAATTTGTCAGACCATCATGCCTCAAATCCCATTCCAAGAAGACATCGTTTTTATTTTGCCAACAGGATCATCATTATATCTTGATCCACAGAAACCTGACCTATTTCCGACGACGGCCCTTGTCGGAATGTGAATACTTCATGGGGAGACATATGGAGTCAGTTCTTTTCCCATAACTTTGCTCAATTTTAAAATCAACAATAAAAGCTAGCATTCTGTTGTTTAATTTAAGTAGGGTCGTAAGCTTACAGAAAATTAACAAAGCCAAAATTTGCATTTTCAACCCTCTTGTTAAAGGTGAAGTGTTCATCTACAACATTTCATTTTCTTTCTTTTTTGTGATGGAAGCAAGGCAAGGCAATCAGATATAGCTAAAAGTGGGGGATGCCTTCAAACATAATTTATCTGAAGGTTTGTTTTTCCAAAGGATCGCTATTTCAGTTCATTATTCCAAAGGTTCATTTATCCGAAGGTTCATTTTTTCTAAGGTTTATTAATCCCAAGGTGCTTTAATCCGAAGGTTTGTTTATCCAAAAAAGAAATCAGGCTTGTTTATCTGAAAATCAAATAAGATTTGTTTAGCTTGTTCCATTTTCAGATCAACAAACCTTATTTCATTTTTGGATCAATGAACCTTCGGATAACAGGATCTTCCGCTTCGGAATAACACACTTTCAGATAAAGAAACAAATGTTCGGATTAACAAACCTTGCGTAGGAATAGGAAATTCACATGTTTGGAACAAACGTTTGGATAAACGCACCTTAGGAATAATGAACAGCAACCAATTGGACAAGCAAAAATAGGGATGCAAAATTTGACACCTTTGGAAAATTTCCAACAATCTCAATATATGACACCCAAGAAATTTTTTGAAGTTATTCCAAACCTTTGAGCAGAATCAGAGCACGAGCTGGAGTGATGTGTGAGCCCTGAACACCTGTGACCTAGTTAAAAAATCCAGGCAGTTAAAAATGCTAAAAATGAAATGAAATTTAGGATAATTAATGCTCATCATATCTAGACATTTTGGGGTGATCAGCTAACTTTGACTTAATCAAGGAGGTTTTGAACTTCTAGTCTCACCTGAGTGCTTTATCACACCTGATATTTCAAAAATGCTGCTTAAAGCCACTATCAGCGATTTCTTCACAATGTAAACAAATCGCGCCCCTGTTTTTCATCAAAGTCCATTTTTTTGCACTGTTGTATTGGAAATTGTTGTAGGAAAAGCCCCTGTAAGTGGCTAAGCGTAACAAGCCGTATTTGTCAAGAAATTATGATTTTTGTGCTTTGTTTACTAATAAAAGTCGGGATCCAACTTTTTCAAGGTCTAGCAACAGTCGTAAATGGCATCTTCAAGACCACTTTAAAATGCTTATGTGTCTGTTTTTCACAAAGAACAGTGATGAAAAATGTTTATATGACCTAGCTCTTGCAATTAAGAGACAAAATTGGCATTTTGAAAAAATGTTAAAATGACTGATAGTGGCTTTAATCTCATAAACCATCTATACTACTAATATGTCAAAGAAACCGATCATCATCAGTTATTGTTTTTCATGGGTTTTTATGTTATTTAAGGTAGTGTAGGTTTGTATCAAGTTTATGTATTACTTTTTTGTAATTGATTTAAATAGCTGGTCTTTTAAATCATTATTTTCATTATCAATAATCTTTTAAAGTTTTGATTGAAGCACGCATGACTATAGTTTGAGCATTTTAAAGTTTGGTAGACGTTTCATATAGAAGTCCCATGGATGCAAGTGAGGTATTACAATTGATTCCGTCATGTGCTTTTATGACTTTGTGCAGTAGCACTTGAAGGAATGAATGGCAATACATCATTTGCATCAACGGGACTTCTATATGAAACGTCTACCTAAAGTTTTGCCCCGTTTCAAAACTCTAGGTCATAAAACAAGAATGAGGCCACTGCCTTTTTTTTCAAAATCTGCTTTCAGACAAATATAACAACATACATATTTATGACAATTCCAAATTAACCATACAAGAGAGTAGAATCCTAATATTTAATCTATTAGTAGGGTCACATATAAATGAGAATCCTATTCTATGATTTGGGGAAGGTGGTTTGAAGATGTTTTTTCTATAGTTTGAAGGGTGCTGTATCAGAATTTTTAAAATATCAAAATATTATTCCCTATCTACCTCACTACTTCAGAGATAAACATTTTTTTAAATAAGCAGTTGTTAAACACCTATTTTGGAATATGGACCAGTGAGTTTAAAATAAGCCCTGCACAGATAAGCCTATATGTTGACAGCAAAAGATGGCAAATTCAAGTCTCTAAAGTTGACATCCCGGGATGAAGGGAAGAGGTAAAGGAATGGACGGTAAAAAAGATAGGACATCTCGGGTGGGAATCGAACCAGGGACCCCTGGCGCAGTCAGATGGCAAGTCACGAGGGTGTCGCTGGTCCGGCCAGCGATTTCGTGCCCATATGTGTGTTTGTATGATGACATCATCGCATGATTTGGGACTTAGTGCATTTTCTGGCCTCAGCTCAGTGAGGTTTAGGCATGTTAGAGAGGAATACACTATGAGTTACAATATGCTCATCCACCAATGACACAGTTCAGTGGGTTGTACTTGTACATACATTAACATGAACTGTCCTTGTATGATCTAGGTATCATATATCATACCCCCAAACCAGAGGGTGTATTTTCTAAATACATTGGGGAATGAAAGCTACTGAACTGTGCCAAGGGAATTGAGATTTTACTAGCTCATAGTGATAGTCCTATTATTCCATCTTGCTCTTGCTGACTGGAGCTCATTCCACTGCCAAGAACTTTCATAAGTCCTGTGAAATCTTGGGAGGTTCTTTAACCGTTCCTTGCTTTACATGTACAGTAACCGTAGTGATGGCAAAAGTCAAGACATCCCAGGCAACATAGCAACAGCTACATCTTAAAGAATTCCACTCAGCATCCTATCAATAGATATGACACTGGCATGGTTACTCCTCTTCTTAACAAGTAAATAATAATACTACACTGGGTGACCTTTAGAAATATAAACCTGATCAGGACGATTACATAGCAACACGTGATGAGTAAGAGGAACGTTATGTTGCTACCCTGGTAGAGCAGCAAAATACCGATGTTTTGATTTTGGTAGATGCAAGAATGACATGTTCTTTTGCCTTTGCAACCAAGTCTCTTTTTGAAAGTGAGCAATTATTATAAGAATTTGGACCCGGGTTTTGGACTTTAGAAATAAGTACTCAATTTGACAGAAAGTGGTGGATATTTGGAAACTTTTGCCAAAATGCAACTAAAGTGCATGACACATCTTTGGGTGATTTTTGCATATCTGTAACAGGTATAGCTATCCTAATATATCCTGCAAGTGGTAAGACTGAAAGCAACCTAATAAGGACAATATCGTATGTTTTAGTCATCACTGTCCGTACGGACACTTACTACAACGTGTAATTGAATGGAAATCCATATCTTTGAACCCTACTGTTTTCTTCATTTTTTGTCATTTTTCATTTTGAAAAATAACTCAAGCAAATTCTACAGACTTATACTTCACTTTAAGACTGCTCCTGCAAATTTTTGAATATTTTGAACCGTTTGGGTGGATCAGTGATAGCTCCTTTAAAACAAGACTAACACAATTGTGATGCGATCTGGGAAAACCCACCACATGGTGCAAAATTTATAAGTTGAGTTTTTGATTATAAGTATGAAATATAAAGTTTCCATAACTTTTTACTTCTTTCTTCTATGATACACATATCATAAGTTATGCCTTATACAATCTGACAAAAAATAAAGTACGACATAACAGATTTTAACGTATTTTCTTTATTTTTTCAAAACTGTCCTGTGCGACATATGGCGGGTTTTCCCAGATCACAATTAAAGAACTAGAGCAACTGCTAGTGTGATTTTCCCACATTAAATTTAGCTTTCCCCTGACATCCTATCATTGTATGCAGTGATTAAGAAAATGGGAAAAAGGAATTAATGGGGCATTCAGAGATCTGTTGGTGATCATAACCTTTTCTGTTTTGCCCCTAGTTCTAGATTAACAAAAAAAATAAACCTATGCTGAAAATTCCAATTGATTCTAATATTTGTATCATTTTTTGTTTAAAACCATTATCAGTGATCCACCCGAAAGAGTCAAATTTGCATGAATAGCTTAAAAGTGAAGGATAAGTCTGTAGAATTCTCATAAGTTTTCAAAAATTCAAATCCCTATTCAATTACATGTTGTAGTAAGTGTCCGTACGGATAGCAATGACTAAAATTATCCGGTTTTGTCCTTATTAGGTTGCTTTTGGTCTTCTCACATGTAGGGTATATGTTAGGACACCATTTTTGATACAGACATGCACAAATTTGATTTTTGATGATTTCTTTTTGATTTTCTGATTTAGCAAATCACTGATAGTGCCTTTAATGTTATGACTACTTCCACAGTATCCTATGTGACTGGTATAAATAAATGCATACTAATTTACTATAGGGTGCTTTCACAGAAGGCAAATTATTATGTTGAATGGACTTTTTATTTGTCCTCCAAATCATCCAAGCTTGCAAAGAATTTCAATACATGCACCTGCACCTACAATCCTCGCAAAAAGAACTTGGAACACCCTGCGCTTTCTTAATGCAATCAAGCGTGATACTTTGCAGTGAGTGAATAAAATCATTTTCCAAACTCCAAGGGAAAGCAGGAGCTGGAGCATTGTTTTACCCTTCCCCCTCCCCATCAGACAATGTTGAGACCCCTTCACAACACGATCAAACGTTGGCCTCTGAACAACATTGTACGGGGGAGCGGGGGCATTTATTTACACCTGAATGCGCTTAATTGTTCCAAGAATTTTTGCGAGGATTGTAGTTCACATGAATATTTCGGATACTTCTGCAGGTGATTCTTTTGTATTCTCTGCACACTTGGGTTGTTCTGGAGGACAGGTCTAGCCAAGGTAACTTATTGACCTCTCATGCAAATGCCCATAGTGCTTTTATCGTCAGTGACGTCAGTGATCGCAGAATTAAAACGCGGGCATTGTTCCAAAGTGCTCACATACCCATGTGTGCATATAAGGCAGTGCGAAAAAGCACACGCAAAACATTTGTCTGAAATGGACAATACATCAAATCAACAAATCTGAGTTCAACTAAAACTTTGGATTGAAAAGTGATATTTTAATATATAAGTTGGCCTTTAAAAGTCACAGGCAATAATCTAGAAAGGGCTCTCTTAATCTCACTCATTTTTTTTTTGTTTTTTTTGAGACAACTTATCAGTAGGGTTATTTTGAGAACAAGGATTATATTATCAAACAGAAGTACTCTCCCCCCGTAGTCTTATCTTCCTGGTATTTCACCTGTGCCCTGCATGCCAACATGTAAACATTCAATAACAAAAAACTCATGGCAACCTTCAACCAGGGGGGTAGGACATTGCCAACCTAACAGGAACATGGAATCAAAACGCCATAAACTTCCGGGGGCTAGTCTTTTCAAAGGACTTACCGTAGGCGGGCGCTCTTACGCATACGAACGGATTGACTAAGATAGCATGAGTCACGATATTTAAATCTTAAATGGACCCGTTATTGGAAATTGCCACTATTTTAAGCGAGATTAATCCGACTACCCGACGGATTTTGACGTTTAATAATTTTTCCTAAAATTATCATGATATACTAAGTAAGATCTTTTGAACAAAGGTTAGAGTGATTTTGTAATGTCAATGAGGCAGAGACTGCAATAGTAAATGCACGTAACAGTCCACAATTACCGTTTGAAATTCCCAATGCCAAATCGAGCAGATCGTGTCCTACCCCCTTTCAACATCAAAATGAGCAAAATACAGAGTGTAGGAAAAAAACTATCAATAATGAGAATGAGCATCAGGTGTATTGAGTCCATATATGATAATGTCTAGTGTCGCCAAATAACCGTAATTGCTGTAATAGGGTATATTTTCCACAAATGTTTGATCTCTGTTTATCCAAAATGTAAAAAAAAAAAAACAAAAACACATCATTTTGTCTATAACATTGAACTTGACAAAAACGTATTACAAGTTTTGCCATAATAATGATTATTTCTTTCCAACATTAGGCAGATACAATCTGGTCCTTTTCTATTCAGATTTGCTCATTTTGTCAACTAAAATAGTAGTTTCTCTGGAAGATGATAAACTTTCTTGTACATCACAAAACATGCATCAGAATACGTGAGTAATATCATGTAAAGGAAATAGTATGATTCTGATATTTGGAAAATTGATATGGATGAAAGCGTAAGAAAGTAGATTTACATAAAATCAAAATAAGTTGAAAATTGTCACATTTGTTGAGTATTTTGCCCTTTTAATTTCCCGCCCAATAGCTACCGCAAACGATTCGACAAAATCCACATCGCAGGCAAATGGTGAGTCAAAGTGATGACCATCCATAATTTACGTCGTGTGACCATAATATCGCAGTGGTGCCACTTCAATCATAATAAACACAACGAAATGAACAAAATATGTTCATTCGTAACTTTTTTTTTAATTTTATATTACTTTCATGTTGTTTGTTTGTCGTATTCCACAGTCATTGGTAATGGCTTGTGGTGGGCAGGATTTGTTAAGCTAGTGTGCTTATCCGGGGCCGCGGGATCCATGATACGGACGCTCCTAAAAGGCCCGCTTTGAGGCTGGGGCGGATGGGAACAGGTCAGGGGTTACACCCTACTCTTATTAGACACCGACTGCGATGTATATGTACAATTGTGACTCTCTGTACACGGGACCGATGGCTTAACGACCCCTCCGAATGACGGGATGCTTTCATGTCCATTTGCCCAATTCCAAGGAACCATGGAGGAGAGCGGTAATTCTGTATTTAGTCAGTAGCTGGTATACAGATCAAATTCAGAAGTGAGTACCCGAATAAATCCGAAAGGCCACGACCCCACCGGGATTCGAACCAGGGAATTTTGATGGTAACTTTGCGCCAGAGGCAAGCACCCTAACGGCTTGGCTACGCTCTCCCACTTTCATAATCCATCAATATTACAGTGTCAGCAATAAAAATTCGAGTAACACGAGGTTGGTCATTCACTTGAGTCACGAGGGGAGCAAAATTGGGCGCTTTTGATCAATGAAGCATTGGCGAAAAATCCGCCGGTTTACTTCGTATGTCAAAAAGCAACAAATTAAAAAGGCCTCTATTTTGTAATTTTACATCAAATTGTATTATTGTTTCGGGAATTGTGATGTATGTACATATTTTTATGAATGTAAGTCAAACTGAGTGACAAAAATCTTGACATATTTCTGTAAGGTGAAATTTACTAGTCCTGTCAGAAAAAAATGTTTAAATGTTCTTCAGGTCGCCCGCACAATGTAGTCACAAAACCACTTGCCTTAAAAGGTACTACTGTAAAGTGGAAATTTCCGCGCTACATTAATTTCGCGCTTTTGCTATTCTGAGCTAGCGCGAAATTAAAACCCGCGAAAATTTTTAGTTTGTGTGTAGGTCTAGGTAGGATAGCTGAAAAGAGCGCATTTAAAAACAAGCAAAAATGTTAAAAATCGCTGAAACGCGAAAAATTCCACGCGCGAAAATTATCACTTTTACAGTATTAATGATTTGCTAAATCAGAAAATCAAAACGAGTGCATTAATGATGCAGTAACCCATCAATTGGGATGGTTAGGGAATGCGTAGTTGTGGGGTCATAGGTCATGTAGGGTCATTACAGGTCAATTGACATATAGCCCATGGGTCTTGGCCAGTGGTTATCCTGAGCAAGTTTGGTGGCTATACAACTTAACTTGGAATGTTTTGATATATTGGAGTCAAAGGTCAAGTAGGGTCACTGGAGGTCAAAAGGGCATATGGGCCATAAGAGGTCATTCTGTGCATACCATAAGAGTTCTGGACCGGTGGTTTCTTTAATAGCATTTTACTAGGCGGTCCTCGGATCTGGCTATCACCTGTGTTTTGTGATCACCTGGCTTGAATGAACCTCGGGTTTTGTGGTTCCTTTGACCTTGAATGATCCCTGATGACCTTGTCATGACCTTTAAAATTTTCGTCATCAACAATCAACCCTGGATACACCAAAGTTTACCCCATTTGACCCCCTTTGACCTTGAATGACCCCTGATGACCTTGTTGTGACTGTTAAGATTTTTGGCATCAACAATCAACCCCACCCTCAAAGTTCCACGTCCATACACTAATGTTTACCCCATTTGACCTCCTTTGACCTTGAATGACCCCTGATGACCTTTGATCCACTAACCAATACAAACTCGGTCTTCGTAAGGTCAAGGGGCACCCGCCCACCAAGTTTCAGGAAGGTGCAATCCTCGGTCTCCGAGAAAATATACACAGACAGACACAGTGACAGACTGACCACCGGTATAAATGTGCAGAAGCGTTTTATAAAGGTTTGAACGTGGGGCAAAGGTCATTTAGGTCTTTAGAGGTCAATCTGTGTACTGCCTATATGAGTCGTACCAGTTCTTTTGAGCATGTTTGGTGGTCACTGTAACTTATTTGCAGAAATTGTATACTCGCGGGGAGCCCGCGCTGCATCCGGGTCTCTGCTAGCTGAGTATACCCGCTAGATGAGTATACTGGAATGTTTTCAGAACAGAAATCAAGATAATGTATTCGACCTATTTAGTGCCCCGGGTGCTTCATATCCATACGTCAAAGCATGGGTATAAAAGCACGGCCAAGTTACCCAATAATGACCCCTACATGAGATTTGACCCCAATATGCCCCCTCAAAAATGTGACCACAAAAGTGGTATGGCAAAACTCCACCATACCAAAACTCATATCCATACATCAAAGCATGGCCAAATAACCCAATAATGACCCCTGGATGACCTTTGACCCCAAAATGACCCCTTGAAAATGTGACCACAAAACTCGTACGGTGAAACTACCACCATACCAAAACTCATATCCATACGTCAAAGTGCGGCCAAGCTACCCAAAAACGACCCCTGAATGACCTTTGACCCAAAAATGACCCTTCGAAAACATGACCACAAAACTCGTACAGCAAAACTCTACCACCATAGCAAAACTCATATCCATACGTCAAAGCACGGCCAAGTTACCCGATAACGACCCCTGGATGACCCTTGACCCTAAAATAACCCCTTGAAAATGTGATCACAAAACTCGTACGGCGAAACTCTACCACCATACCAAAACTCATATCCATACATCAAAGCACGGCCAAGTTACCCGATAATGACCCCTGGATGACCTTTGACCCCAAAATGACCCCTCGAAAATGTGACCACAAAACTTCTAAGGTGAAACTCTACCACCATACCAACACTCATATCCATACGTAAAAGCACGGCCAAGCTACCCGAAAACGACCCCTGAATGACCTTTGACCCAAAAATGACCCCCTCGAAAATGTGACCACAAAACTTGTACGACGAAACTCTACCACCATACCAAAACTCATAACCATACGTCAAAGCATGGCCAAGTTACCTGATAACGACCCCTAGATGACCTTTGACCCCAAAATGACCCCTCGAAATTGTGACCACAAACCCTGTACGACGTACGTCGGAGCTCTACCACCACACCAAAATTCATATCCGTATGTTAAAGGACGGCGAAACGCATAGCCAAACAAACAAACCCACAAGCCCACAAAGTTGATATTTTAGTAATATAGATTTTGACCAAATGGGGTCAAAGGTCACATAGGGCCATTAGAGGTCAAAAGGGCACATGGGTCACCATAGGTCATTCTGTGCATACCAGTAAGAGTCCTGGACCAGTGGTTCCTTTAGCTTGTCATAGCATTTTAGTTGCAAAAGTGTTTTATTATGTATATTGACAAAATGTGGTCAAAGGCCATATAGGGTCATTAGATGCCACTCTATGTATACTCAATATGAGACTTGGGTCAGTGGTTCTTTTGACTACGTGTGAAGGTAATCGGCAAATGTACACTAAACAGTTAACATTCACACTCCAGATACCCACGGCAATGCCTTACAATGCTCTGTAATGCAGCAAGCCAGACGATCGTATACAAGTCTCTTTTACAGCAAAACATTGACGCTTGGTTGCACACATAATAAGGATATCAGAGGGGTCATGACATACTGGTAGCAGAGAAAATTGTCGGGTCTTCAGTACGGGTTTTAAAAAAAAAATCTCTATTAATTTTCGTATGTTTCAGGCCACTTTGAGGAAATATTCTCGATCAAAAATAGAGGATTATTATTGACAAATTTCCCAGACTCTTGTTGAACAATTTTTAGGATATTCCTAGTCAAAATGTAAGGAATTTCTGGCAGATGTGTTCCAAAGATTTCCGCTTAGTATTGATATGCTTAACGCCACTTATTTCAACATTTTAGCCTGAGATATTAATCCTTTGAGAACTAACGGCGACTCAAGTCGCCGTTCAAAATTACTGTCAATTTTGCTTCAAAAATGTAAAAAGTCTTCATTTTCCTGGGCACATTCAGAATTAGCATGGAAAAATGCATTCCAATGAGTCGAAACAAGCCCATAGGCCTTGGTGTTTTTAGATGGCTTTCCAAATCACCTGCAAACATTTGGAGGGCCTCCTCTATATCCACCGAATTATGTGTTACAAACGTATACAAAATTGGTCAGGGTCCAAAGGGTTAAAAGGTAAAAGTCGAATGTTAGGCCAATCATTTAGTGGATCACCGTCGACACAAAGTAATATCTAAAACCCGTCAAAAGTATAAAGGCAAGCGTGTTTGTCGTCTCAACTCGCAATAGAATATAGTATCGCAGTGTAAGGGTTATTAAAAATATTCTGAAGTATGCCCACTGCTGTCGCAAGTGAATACCCTCTCTTGTTTATCATATTTATAGCATCGAATATTTATATCTAGAAAACCTAATATATTAAAGTGCCTTCAACTTTCAAGGACCACTTATAAATTCCAGAACTGGCTTTCAACAGTTTAAAGGTGCGTAATAACGGTCAACGTGGTGGAACATCGTTTAGACTTGAAGCTATATACAAGAGGAACAGCCACGCTGGGCATGGCATGCATTGTCGCAGCAATGTCCTTCGTATCGAAAACAGCCAACAAGAACTTAATAATGACAACCAGATAAGATTTCTCAGCGTACACCAAAATATTTTCTCAAACACCTCCAAAAATATAACCAATATACATAAACTTAAAATTCTAAACTTTGCCGTCAAAACCAACAAACTCAACTTTTCATCCCTCCTATACCGTAAACACTATGCATTTAGAGAGTACACCAAAATATTTTCTCAAACACCTCCAAAAATATAACCAATATACAAACTAAAATTCTAAATTGCCGTCGAAACAAACAAACTCAACTTTTCATCCCTCCCTTCTACCGAAACACTCATGCATGTACAGTCAGTATAACAACTTCTTTTGTATCATCTCTATATAGTCGGGCGACCTTCATCCAGGGTTTGTTTACACTAAATCTACTCAAGTCAAATGAACTCGCACTTGTGTTTGACCTCAGTCCCTGGTAAGCCCTTGGTAGATATGGTAATGCGATGACCGTTTCATTTTCGCCCGAAGAACCCCGGCAGAACCAGTTAATAAGTACACACATAAACCAATAGCATTCAGTAAGAAAGACGACAAGCACGGCATCAAATGATGCCCAAAACTTGACAAAAAGACACTAAAGTTACCCAAACTGACTCCCATCACTGAAATTTAAAAAATCAAGCCCAACACGAGAACCCCCCAGTGTCTGACTCCAACTAGGTAGCTTTTCGTCAGAAATGCATATAAAACGTCCGACTAGTAGCGCAAATAAGAGCCGACATATTAAAAAACATCCCGCTCTCGATCGCAATAACCCATCAATTCATTGATGGGTTAAAAATCATCAAAGATCAGATTTTTGCCTTTTTGAAACAAGTAAAAGAATTCTAACATACCCTACATGTGATAAAACCAAATGCAACCTAATAAAGACAAAATCAGATATTTTAGTAATTACTGTCTGTACGGACACTTACTACAACTTGTAATTGAATGGAGATTCATATCTTTGAACACTGCTGTTTCCTTCCTTTTCTGTCAATTTTTCAGTTGGAAAATATACCGTATAAGAGTCCTACAGCCTTATTCTTCACTTTTAGGCTATTCCTGCAAAATTTCAAATATTTTCACTTTTTTTCGGGTGGATCACTGATAGTGTCTTTAAGTCTTAAAGGTGCATTTCAAGACTATCAAATTCTGTTTTATTTATAGTTCAATAAATATCCTTGAGAAAAGAAAACCTTTTTCCAAAAACTTCAGTTAGATTCTGATCCTGCAGTTTGGTGTTAAGATTAAATGCTTATATATCGCAAGGTCACATACACCAATGTACTGTAAATTCCTGTCTGTTGATGGACAGAAAATGTAAAATTTGTAATTTGTTATAATATTATAGATGCGATTGAATTTGAACAAAACACCTCAAATACTACATTCATTGTACAAGTATGCCAAACACTTAGCTATTCCATGAAGGTTAAAACATACACTTACTCCCCCCTCCTACATCTCGAGCCTCTTGTCATATGAGCTCAAATGCATTTAACAGTTAGGTGGAGAATCTTACATATGGGTCAAAGTCTTACATATGTGGTGTGAAGTAGATGACATGGATGGCGTGTGTTTCATCACTCTGTGATCATAACAGAGTCATCATTTTTAGCATGCTGATTGATGGCATACACTTCAAACATTTATGAATGTTTATGCGAATCAATGA
This sequence comes from Ophioderma brevispina, assembly GCA_023653785.1. Lineage (NCBI taxonomy): Eukaryota > Metazoa > Echinodermata > Ophiuroidea > Amphilepidida > Ophiodermatidae > Ophioderma > Ophioderma brevispina. The sequence continues at coordinate 26,627 of JAMKCH010000011.1, forward strand.
TAAAGTAGCACTAAGGTGGAAGGAGAGAGAGGATTGATATATTTAGTAATACTCTTCACATTATGCATATGGCATGCACTGAAAACATTTCACAAAAAGGGTCAAATTTGACTAGTTAAAATTTGTATGCAAATGATTTTTTAATCATTCAAGAAAATAAAGCAAACAAATGTTTTCAGCTTTTCAAATTAATTTTTACCATCATAGATATTTTTATGACTTAAAACATTTCACTTTTTAAAATTGCATGACAAAGTAGTGAAAGACAAAATTTTTGTCAACTTGTCATTTTAGTGTCTGGCAACTTAAATGACACACTAAATGACAAATAATGCATTCATAATTTGTCAGTTGTCATACACCAAAATTTGTTTTGTAATGCACTACATAATTGACAAATTAATGACAATTTTGTCAATCATTAATTTGTCATGCAAAACTTAAAAGTGAAATTTTATAAGACATGAAAATATCTGCGATGATAAAAAATAATTGTAAATGCTTCAAAGTGCTAATCAAACATAACATTTTGAGGTTGATTTCCTTGAATAAAATAATCAGTGTGCACGACTAATTTTAATTTGTCAAATAGGACCCTTTTCTTGAAAAATTAATATTTTCAGTTCGAGTGTATAATCACTTATACTCATAAATAACTCCCAAAATTAATGAATATCAATTAGCTAATTAGCAAATTGAATTAGCAAAAATATAGGTCAAACTTTAAAAAACATGGCTCTGCAATAAAACATTGTATCAAATTGAATAATAATAATACATTGGCTTTTATAAAGCGCCATTTCATCAAGATCACAGCGCTGTTGCCTATTATTATTACGCTGCCATCAGGAAATCGTCACAATCATTTCGCTTCACTAAGGTGTTGTATGAAAGCTTTTGAAAAAAAATAGACATCAGTTTTGCTTTTAAAGCAATCGGAATAATACATGGGGTATGGTAAGGAATTATGGTTAGAGTTAAAGATTCTCTACCTAATGAATGGCTGGAAATGTAGCCAAATATTCAAAAGAAAAATAGCTCTGTATTTTTTTTGTATTTATTTTGTGTGCAGTTTAAATCTCAAACTATTTCATTAGGAAATACTGAAATTTAGAACCATAGTTATGATAGTTTTATGCCAAATATAATGTGCATTGATATCCCTATTTCCAAATTTCCAAACTCTTGAGTTCTGTGGCGTAACCAGTAGGTGGGCAGGGGGGAAAGGTTCCCCATCTTAGACCCTTTCCCCCCCGCCTTCCACAAATTGACTATCATTTGTAAGATGTCTATGAAGAAGAACCAAATTCTCCCCTCAGAAAATAACTCTGCATCCCCTCTGCCCCTCATTTGCAAAGGTCTGGTTACGCTACTGTTTAAAAGGCACTATCAGATATCACCCAAAATAGTAAAAATATTTGAAATTTGCAGGAGTAGCTTTTAAGTGAAGGACAAGTTTGTAAATATTTCATAAGTTAAAATTGACAGAAAAAAGGTCAAATAACTGCGGTGTTCAAAGATATGAATCTCCATTCAATTGCATGTTGCAGTATGTTGTCCAAGGGGTACACAACATGCACAAGATATGACCCTAACTGACACCTAAATGACTTTTGACTTCATCCGTTAACCACACATATGACCCCTTGTGTCAATGTATAAGCATACCAAGTAAGACCTTAATCCATCACTGCACTAAAAAGCTAGACAACATTTTAACCAAAAATGTATACCAAAAGTTGACACACACCGACAGACGAATGGACGGACAGACATAGGAATTATGCTGTTATAAGCACTTTCCTATCAGACAACCTAAACAAGCACAGAACATAACTTTTAGCCAAAAGAAGCTGAGACAACTATTGGGTTTTTTTGGCCTAAGATAGAGGGTGATCCCAAAGTGATGGATGGGAGAGAAGTACCAACATGCCTAGCACAACAGGAATATCACAGACACTTGATTTTGGTACCAATATATAGCTATGGTCCTTCTCTTTCCATTGATACCAAAATGAGTACCAACATGCCTAGAATTAACCGTTGACTTCCATAGTAAACAGTATGGAATAGGGAAAAATTCATTTTTTTACCGAAAAAAAAAAGTTAGAGAATATTGATTTTCACACGGTTTTTAGCTCCACTTTATGGGAAATGACTAGTTTTATATATAATGTTTTATAATATAAAGTTCTATAATAATGTGTTTGAGTCAGTAAAAATTGCAAAATATCAATTTTCCACCCTATATCCATTTTTTTCATACTTTCCTCAGGTTATGACATCATAGTGATGTCATAATGGGGATGTTGGTACTTATTGATACCAATGGAAAGAAGAGACTCTAAGCTATCCAGTGGAACCAAATTTATAGTAGGAATCAGATGTTCAGTAATGAAAATCACAGGTGGTGTGGTTATCCGTGGATAAAATGAAAAAGTGGTACAAATTTTCAATCGGCCATACCTCGGTCAATATGTGCCTTTTGTTGAAAATTGTGGGTGGGTGGTTTCGGTATCGGAAGCCTGATGAAATGCACTTTCAGATGTTATTGATTTGTATATTTTACTCTTTTCTTTTCGTGAAACAGCGGGCGCTTTGAGGGTTTCCTTTTTTTGAGACACCCGGTATATTAATTATTACATGAGCAAGGAAAGAAATTTATGCATTGGTATTTTCTGTTTAATATGATAAATGAGGTAGTGACACCAGCCCAGTGATGGTGAGTGTCATTAAGAGTACGTCAAATTGAACAAGCACCTACTATAATCTTAGCAAATGCAAACATTGTGCTCATGCATGTAAAGCAAAACAGATAAGCCCTTCCATTTAAGTTAAAGGATGAAGTAGATCTTTATCTTAAAAAGAAATGTTCTCTACAGATCTAATAAATTTTGCATTTTGCACAGCCAAAGTCCAATTAGATGTGAATCTAAAGTTTACATTGCTAAAACACTGGGTAAAATTCAACAGTTCATAGGTACCATGTGCTTGGGTAAAATATTATCCCAATAGGGTAAAATTTTCACAAACCAATGGAAAAAGGGTGAGGAAAAGGAGAAAGAAGTGAAAGCATGAAAAAGAATAAAAATATAAGAAAAAAAATACAACTACAAAAAAGAACATGTTTGCAAGAAGAACACCACTTGCATACCAGCTTGCAAGACAGGCAGACATATATTGAAACCAGGAAAGCTATAAAAAGGAAAGAAAGAACAAACAAACAAAACCAAATACAATAACCACAACAAATAGTTCAGTCAAGTAAAACTAAACAACTCTAATAGATGTACTAGATATTTTCCCTTGAAAAAATGTTCTCTACAGATCTAATAAGTTTTAAAGGAAAGGTGCTTGCTTGTATGTACAGCCTGAGGCCAATTAGATGTGAATCCAAAGTTGACATTGCTAAAACACTGGGTAAAAACTCAACAGTTTATAGGTACCATGTAGTTGGTTAAAATATTGTCCCAGTAGGATAAAATTTTACCTAACCCAAAATGGAAAAATGGTGAGGAAAAAGAGAAAGAAGTGAGAGCATGAACAAGAATAAAAATATAAGAACAAGAATACAAATATAAAAAAAGAACATGTTTACAAGAAGAACACCACTTGCATACCAGCTTGCACAAAAGGCAGGGTATATTGAAACCAGTACAGCTATAAAAAGAAAAGAACAAACAACAAACAAAATCAAATACAACAAATAGTTCGGTCAAGTAAAAATAAACAACTCTAACAGTTGCACTAATCCAGCAAAGTCCAACGAGCAAAATATATAAATATCCATAATAAGTACGTCAACAGCTGATCACAAACCAATAAGAACACAGTATAGTACATCTAAACAAGCAAACAATGCACAACATCACTGAAAGTGTCGTGAATTAGAAACTCATACCTTTCAACAATCCTTCGGGGAATCCCGTAATTCCATTCACTATTTCAACTAAGTCCACTTGAGGCAGATCCTAAAACAATGAGTGAAATCTGAGTACTATAGGATGTCTGTGATAGATACTGACAGCTCTGAGCTACAGTCCTAACAGCCACAACAACTACTCAAAACAAACTGAAATATCACCGACCAACCCCGCGCAGTAAATGCTGTGCTCCACCAGGGGGTCACACTCTTTTCTGCACTTGGGTATATCCTGGAAGTGCAATGCTACTTGTACTCTATGGGTATTGAAAGTAAATACAGATTTGAAAATAAGATTTATATTTGTTGGTTTGTGTTGTGATTGCAGTTTGAAATGAGACTTAGTTTTTTTATTAATGCTAAAACAATATCCTGTATTGGCTGTTTTGGTTTTCAAAGAGCGCTTCAGGTTTGACCGACACTCAAGTCTGAACCTGTAAACAGCCAATATTAGAAGATGTACAGATGTATGATTTGTTTGTTTGTTGTACTTTATATTAGGGATGCACAAAGTGTAGGGGATCAGGGAGTATGGCTCCCGGGAAATAATAAGCAAAATCGGAGAAATAACACTATGATACATCTTTAAAACCCTTGATTACATATCGTATCTGATATGATATATTATTAACTAGTGTTTAGAATAAGTGTAGGTGGGGAAATATTAATAGGCCATAGGATCAAAGGAAATATTTTTTTTTTTTACTACATACTTTGCCGAAGTGAACAATTTTTTTAATTAACATTTATTGGGTATGTCAATCGCAAAGTTGCACATATTCATGAAAATGAATAAAACGCCATCTCAATTTCTTTTCTGATTATCAGTGACCAAGGGACATATGCTATGGTACACTGACTCATATTAACATTATTGATAAGTAAATCACCCAGTATGCAGCGGACAAAGTACTTCAGATTCCTTTTTGTTAATTTGGAGCTGCAGAGCCATTGTTACTGTCCATGCAGTTGAAAAATTTTCAGGTGTTATTACCACCCAGATTAGATTGAGCTGTCTTCATTCACGATTAAATAAACTTTGAGGTTCTACTGTGAGTTCAATAACTTTGTATATTTCATCATTTACTGAAAAAAGAAACGAAGGTGAACAAAAGTCATGAAAGAATGTTGCTTGGTAAGCTATGACATAACATCTTTGTGCAGAACCAAGATCCATAACTCACTGCTGGACCTCATTTTCTATTGAATTTACCACAATGTTTTAGAGGAATACAAAAGACGGGAATCTAGTGACCTATGCTAATAATACTGTAAATTGAATAGAAATGGAGTACGTGGCAAGTTACTGGTTTTGGTTCAGCAGAGGTTAGGCCAAATAATTCTCTCATGACTTTTGTTCCTCTTTTTTTCCTTTTTGAATGGATGGATGGAGGAGGGGGACGAGGGAGGGAGGGAGGGATTTGGAGACACTTCTAAAAACATGGCGCAAATTTAAAAAAAAAAAATATCGCATAGGCCATAGCTAATTTTGTAACAAAAAAGCATAGCACATAGCTATTTATCAAAAAGAAGCCAAGACAAAGGTTTTTATTTGAGCAATAGTTGTCAAAATTGGACCAGGGATCTGGAACAGACGGATGATAGTGACAATGACAGAGTCTGCTATGATCCCCTTCTGACTAAAGCTGCTTAGGGCATAATCTGTATCATGTGAATCATTAGCCTTAGAACTAAATAGATTCAATAGTCTATAAGCAAGAAAATTCAAAATTTTGTATTGCAGCATGGTGGCCTATGGGATACTACGCACAATACAAACATTTGCTCATAACACCAAAACCAGTACTTGGAATCCACTAAAATTCAAGGAATCAGCCTTTATCAAGATTCTAGTGAATTTTAAACAAAGAGAATGTGCTAGAACCATTAAATCCACCTTTAATCAATATGTACAAGTTCATTGCCTGCAAGAGTGTTGACCAAAACTTTGGTAACACAATGGCAAGGAATCAAATTAGCTCCAATGCATCTCCACGTGCCGAAACCATAAATCCCTCTAACATGTATGTCTCAATGCAATGGACACCACAGTATTTACGGAAAACATTCCCAACATTCCTTGTGTGAGTGTGTGTGCATGTTCTTGTAAATGTGGCCAATGTCAGCCTCAGGAATAAGCCATTATAATGTTGTGCACATTGCACTTCCAAATTGTTCAGCAAGTACTGAATTGCTCAGAGAAATCTTGTAAACATTGGTGAGAGTGAAATGATGCGGTAATCGAGTACACATGTACAGACTTAACGAGAACAAAGATTGATATCACTTTACCCTTTTTGTTTGTCTTTGCATATTAAAACCTGCACATCTTGATGAATCATTACAATGGGCAATTACTCATGAGAGTACAATAACTTGTGTCAAACAAACCAACATGTTCTCTTCATTTGTTTCTTTTCTAATTTTTTTTAAAATTACTTTCTCAGGGTTTCCAAAAATTAACAGCTTCCAATTTAAATTCTTTTCCCCCAAGTTTTATAGTCAAATTTTACTCTATTATGGTTGCATATTTTTGTTTGTCTTTGTATTTGTGTATCCTAATGTTTCTCTAAATAAAACCCATTTCCAAAACAACCAGTTACTATATAATTCTTGATTAGATTCTACTCTAAAAACTGAATCTAACAGCTGTGACAAACCTGGATGATGCTTTTGTTAAGTTTTAGGCACATAGGTTTCAATTACATATTAACTTTCATTGCAATACTATATCGAATATACAGTGCAAATATTTGCACAATAACCACTGTTTTCCCTGAGAGAGCCAGGAAATTTTAAAGAAATCATTTCCTTGATCAGGAATAGAAACTGCAACTACCAGACCCAAACTTGTTTAAAAATGACGATAGGATCTTTTCAGTGGGGGGACGGGGGCACAAGAATAATTTTCCACCCGAATCCGGCGATAAACCAGGATTTTGGAGAAGTGTAATGTACCAACAAAAAAAATTCTGCTCGCTTAACTGGTCAGGTGTAAGAGCCGGAGGGTAGCACAACAACATCAAAATAAAATCAACTTGTCCATTGATTTACAAATTGTTATACGGCTCTGCCTGCTGTAATTCATGCATACATACCCTAATCCAAACAAGAGCTTAAAAAAAAAAAAAGAATGAACACAATTCTTCCAAATGGACGTGTCCCTACTGGCAACCAAAGTAGGGGGACATGTGCCCACTGCCCACGCTGAATGGAAATGATCAAACACAGTATGATTTGTGTAAAGACATATTTAACAAGTTAAATTTGAGCAAATTCAAGCCTTTTTCCAAAATTTAGTGAATATACTCTCCCCAAATTAACTCATTCATTTCAAAACCCAACTCCAGCCAAACACCGCAGGCCACCCCAGGATGTGGGAAACTTCTGAGCAGCTGATATAGCCTATCAAACACGGCACTATGGTGTAGCCACTAATGGACTGACTGTGCTATTTGCGTCAATGCCAGCACCATAATACAGATGTATCCCAGGCGCGGGAGCTGCAGGCTGGGCCCGTCACCATGGAGCTGGACATCATTTATCTATGAGGATTGTTCAGCGGTGATGAGGGAGTTGAGAATGATGCTATATGAACAGCTTTGACTTTGCTATTGGTTTATGCAATGGGCACAAAAACACAATTAAATGTGTTCTCTATCTTGGCATAAATAGACATTCGTTCTCTAAACCATGCCACAGGAAAACTCAAAACAGAGAATACTACATTATTTAAGTTTTAAAGGGTTAGGTGACCAGATTGACAAACCGTGCCCCTCCCGCCCCCCCCCCCCCCACAACAACAAAAATTCCTCATAAAAAGGTAAACATTTTCTAAATATTCCAGTGAAATTTAAGGCCCAGGAAATGTTTTCTTTTAAGGTTCTAAACAATGTCTCCAGGACTCCAAATTTTACTGAAAGTGGGACCTTCAAAAACAAATTTTTGATTTTTTAAGAAATATCTAAAACAGCAATGTTATGGTGAAGTATCGGAGAATAACAAGAGGCTCACGTTTCCCTTCCTGAACCATATAAATCTCAAAAATTTGGAATCAGGACGTTTGGGTGTGATATGCTTCCACTGGGTCTCTCTCCATGTTAATAAAAACAAAACAGTGTATATAAAAAATAAAATAAAATGGCATATGAAGTGACTTGACCTCATCTTTAGTGTCCGAGTCCATTTACAGTAAGCTTATTAGTCCCTTGCTCTTGATTCAGAAATCAGTTAAAAACACAAATAGGTTCCTACATTCAAAAACCAGTCAGTACACAAGTTTGCCAAATCATGCTAAATCAGCCTTTTTTTTTGCCTCCTGCTCACCAGGAAACTTCTTCACCTCAAACAGGAAAATCTATGCCTTTGAAACCTGAATGCCTACCTTTAAATCTTATTGCTTGGCAAAAAGTCTTGCCTATGATCATGATGGTAACCTGGTTTCCTAAATCAAGAAGCGATTTTCAATGGTAATTCAGAATTGTCTTGTGTGTTATGACGTCTCGTCTCGTAGACGTCAAAGGTCAGAACAAATACCTTTCCCAAACACAAATAAATGAGCCTTGTGCACAATTGATCTGAACTTTATATAACAGATTTTTAAGCATTTTTGTAATTGCTCAAAGAATTTGGTAGTCAAAAGTGAAATTATCTATACAATTCAAAAATTCCACGTAACAATTTATCTTACTCAGAGTTCATTTGTACAACTAGCGTAGCGTTGTTGCAGTTCAACGATAATATTTCCTCACAGCGAAAAAGAATCCAAAATGACAGCATGCAAAGTCACGCTTAGCAATCCTAGGTTAATATTCATGTAGGAATCTTCTCAGTCCTTGAGGTAACTTTTGTCCAGCAATTCAAGACGACGGGGGCTGGGGCTTTACCTCGATGACGCTAATGCTTTTCCACAATAATAAAATCAGGTAATACCACCAGCGTCCGGGCGCTATGTTCCTTCCTAATAGGACCACACAGTGGAATTCCCTTTTGATCCGAAAACTGAAGCTTTTGGCTAAAAGACGACAGAGCAAAGTTAGCTATCAAGCTCCGGCGGCCATCAAAATATTAAATCCTGGCACTAGATGTAAGAAACTCAGATCTACCTTTTTATCTGTATAGTAAAAACTAGTAGAAATTTATACTGTATAGCTCCAGAGACTCTTAGTTTAGCTCTGATTTCAACTGCTGGCGGCGAGAGAGAGGGAGACTTAACTCAAATCTCAAAATATATACTGACTCACACAGTTCCCAGTCTAAAAAATAGCATGACAACAGCATCATGCATAAAACATAACCCTGAAGCACATTCACTTTCCATAATAACTCTTTGGGGAAAATGCCCGATCTTACAATGTTTGATCTCAAAAGCATAAACAAGTTGACTCAGGTTCTAAGTTTAGCATTCTTGGGCAATTCCCCACTTCCCCTATTGATCAATCTAAACAGGTGCACTTAGCAAAAAAACAACTAGGGGCATTCCCCTTTCTCTCTTTTATAGTAAACAAAGTACTTTTCCCGTGAGAAATCTTTTCTCAAATAAAATTGAGAAAATAATATTTTTAATCAGAAAAATGGAGGCCAATATAACATTTGTAACTGGAAATTAACTTTTTTTTGCAATCTTTTTGGCTATAACCTATCTAAGGTTTGTTACTTGCATGTTATCAGTTTAGAGGTGGGGGTAAGGAGAATGTATCAAGGTAAGTGGGTGTTGTGGCCACCCATTTTGAAAGCTGGGTAAAATACAAATCTCTTTAAAAGGGGAGCTTGGACATTATTATAAGCATATTACAACGGTCATTGTCGATAAGATGGTGTGCCATTTTTTTATCAGTATTGACCTATTTTTCATGATAAACTTTTTGTGGGCTGTATTCTAATTTATTAAATTCACCTGCAAGATGGCAAAATCATTCTTTATGGCTTTATGTATCTATGTTGATTTGCTTATGTGCAAATATTAATACAGTTTGAGCCTGATCTTTTTCCTGCTTTTTTTTGACAGAAAAAACCCAATATTTTTAACACTGACAAACCGATCCTTTTCCTTTCTTTTTAAGTCCATGACCTCAACACAACAGATATTCTCATACCCCAAATTACATTTTGTCTTCTTTTTTGCTTCTTCCCTTCCATTAGTTTCAGAATTAAAACTCACTTTTGCACAAATAAGAAAAAAACTGTACTAATATAGTCTCCATTTTCAAATATGGAATTGTCAACAAGGGGGAGTTCCTTCTTTTTAGTGAGCCAAGCTGTACAAATTCTGAAATCTAATCCTAGGCAAGTTGAATGTCAATGCTGTGGGAGGTATTAAGCCGCACTACCTTAGATACAAATTTGTTCTATAAGGTTACATGCTGACATGTACAGCAATAATTTGCATGACCTATTAATGAACACAAAATAAGACGGCACAAGCATAGCTTAGGATGGGAAATGAAAACAGTTCAAGTTTGATTTGAACATCAATAGCAAGGTTTGATGATGATTAAAGTAGATTTCATATTTGTCCTAAGTGCCCGGCCTATGCCCTATACTCCTTATTCCAAATAAAGTAGAAATAATTTGTTCGAATTAGAAAATTGAAATGCAGTGTAAATAGGAAATATTTTGACGGCCTCCCTCAGCTGGAAAACAAACTTAAATTTGTTATACTAAACCTGTTTTTAAAACAAGTTACTCAAAACATGCAGACCTGGCCAAGTCTTAAGGTCATGGGTGTGGTTGAGTTTTGTGGACAAAATCCTGAATTTGGTAAAAATCCTGAAAAACAGCGCAAAATTGACCTAAAATGCTTAAAATCGGGCTGAAATTAAATCAAGTTGCAGAAATTTTGAAAATAAAAAATCCTAAAATCAGGAAAAATCCTGAAGAATCACACCCTTATAGGGTATTTTCAATGCTTTTACCTATTGCTATAAAATCTGACTTCTTTCAATAAATCTGCCCTTGTCAACTTGTTTTATTGAAGCAACTTTGGGCAGCCCACAGCAGCGCCCTGAATACGTCACATGCTAAATTTATTAAATCAAATACCCGACAAGTCACAATACTACTACTATTTGATCATGATGAAAAATATAATAATTGAGGATTGGTCTTTACACATGCAGTTCTAGGATTGGATTTTTGAAGTATGGAGAAAACATGCAAAAATGCTCAGTCATTTGTAGGACAATTTTCAATTTTAGCATCAAAAAAAAAAATAGTTTCGCATAATATTTGGAGTAGGGAGTGGTATGTACCCCTATTAATTTCACACAATTTCTGAAATATGTTGGGTTCATACTTTATCGGCAGATGTCGACCAATGGTAGGCTTTCCAACATGCTTTGTGTGCACAGTGGCAGATGCATGAACATAGGCATTGCGTAAAAAGCATGCACAAAAGACTAACATTGAATTGGTCAATGTCTGCAGACAAAGTATGACCCCAACATTATTAATCTTGATGTGAATTTGGGATTGATAGAATATTCATTACTAGCTAGCATATCATCAATGTCAATGGACAATCAAACAGCATAATTTGAAAAGATTTGGATCAAAATTTGAGAGCAGTGCCCATCTTACATTCTAAAATGAAATGACCAACTAAATGCCCTGGGCCATTTTTAGGATGAATGTGGCTCATGTGATAATTAATAAACACAAATTTATACTGGACAAAATTAATAACAACTTCATCCGAGTTTTGGCTTTTGTCAAAACATGTACGCAGGGCAACTCACTTATGCTTAACATCTATGGCAAAATGGTTCACTTTTTGTGACAGTATTTTAGATCGAAATATTTGAGGTTAATAATGTTGGCAAGAGTTCCATATGTACTCCTTCAAAGTTCTATACATGTAACAACTTCTTTTATATTTTTGGCCTTAGGGTTAGGGTATTTGTTTGTGTTAGGCCATAAATAAAAAATGATTTGTTTCCTGTAGGATTTTAAAAAGGGGTACATATGGAACTCTTTCCATATTTCATTTTGCACTTGTTACTTAATAGGTTTATCACTAGAAAACCAATCAAATTTTAAAGAGTGCAATGGAGAGAGGAGAAATCTTACTTCAGTCATACAAATTCCCAAATTGGGTAATGAAGATACCATACTTTTTAACCATGTTTATTATCACACAGCTTCTCAAAATGATCTTTCGGAAGGACAAGTTTTCTCATTCCCGAGTGTCAATCTCATGACTCTGACGGGGCTCTGATGGGTATTAGGAATACAACAGCATTAACCGAGTACTAATGCAGTAGCACTCAGAATGTGGGAATGAGACTACTATTTTAAACATAAATCATTTATGGGGAGATTTACTGAATCTTAAGCCAGCAAGGGCTGAAATTTTGTACTGTTGATAACTCTGACAAGCCTGCATAACCATGATACTGATATGACACCCACCCCCCCCACACGAAATGGACGACAGATATTTGCTCCCGTTCCAAGATCCCCATTGGCTATACCAGGGGTATACCATACACTTCGACTAAAACTTGGGGCGGTGCTTGTTAACATTTTAACGAAAATCATTGAAAGTGGCTTCAGTATTGGTTATTTTGGGGCTTTTGGTCACTTGCCATATACGAATGGCAGCTACTGACCACTTTGCATCCATGAACTCATCTGACAGGACTATCAGTTGACCTGTAATACTACCTCTCTCACAAGTTTTTCTTGTAAAGCCGATTTATTAATATTTCTATATCCGCGGGCACTTAGGAGTCTATGACGCCATAGCGGTCATTTTAAGCATTGTGCAAGTGGGCGGAATCCCGCGGCCTGTTAATGGAAATTAATCTATTTAACAACACACATCATTGTAGACTTTGCAACTGATTGCCAACAACAAAAACAAACTGTGGCCATTCAAACCACTTTCCCGAACGACACCCCCACACAAAGAGAGAAAACGAAAGCATGGTACACTTGAAATCTATGGAGGTTAATGCGGAATGGTATTCTTAAAGATAGAAAAAAATAGTTGACTGTGCAAAATGTAGCCGAGTTCCAACTTTTTTGTGTGTATACTTGGATTGAAAGGTGCTCATATTTTTTCTCCAAATACTGGTTATTAACAATGCAAAAATGTAGCCCAAAATCCAAAGTTTGTGCATTTTTTTTGTACTGAAAGTGTTAAAAAAATAACTGACCAACTAACTGATCACTTTTGCTTCGACTTGTGAGACCAAGATTTACCATTAATTGTAGTAAGACTAAACACTTAGATTAACATTTTTACTGCATTTTAGTGGCAAGAATAGCAGTGTAGTTTGGGGTACTTATGTACTCTGTAAACCATACCACCACTTCTTACGTTATCTCGATTTGCTCTTTACATGATATTACCGACAAGTGACCAATCAAAACAGTGCTATTAAGATGCCAATAGATAGGCAGGTAGTGCCGTAGTGCCCTGGGGGGTCCGTCCCCCAAACTGTATGTGTATACTAAATCATGCTTATGTCCTACATAACAGACCTTTTCATACCAGTTACACAGCTTTGGACAAATTGGTTCCCTCAGCATGCCATATACAGGGTGAGTCAAAAAAAAATTGACCATGATGTGTCTGCATTTTGAATTTTAAGTAACATAATATCTAACATGTTTGATAATATCGAAAGCTGGGTTCATTATTTTTAATTTACGCAAAGAAATCACATCGGTTAGGTATAGACCGGAGCTACAGTCGGTTGAATCAAGCAGTCGGTTTCTGCTCTGTCCACGGATTCCACATTGAAATGCCATGCTCACGAAGGAAATCGTGTCCAGAAGAAAATCGCTATTTATTCACTGCGATTCTTGATTCGAAAGACGGTAGCTTGGCCTATATTTAACCGATTGGAAGATCTTTTGCAGGCAAATTGAAGATAATGAAATAAGCTTTCCGCATATTAATATGTTTAGATATATATTATTTAAAAATTCAAAATGGCAGTGGACACAATCAGTCAAGGTTTTTTTTCTCCAACCCTGTAAGTATGCACGTAGATTTGCAACTGAGTTTCAGGAATGAACCCCCGAGACTAAATCCAAATATGCCCCCTGCATTCAGATGGTTGACAAGTTTACTAGTACTAGTAATAATTAGAGTGTGATGTAAGTGAGTGCCCACAGGACTTGTTTTTGGCAAGTGCCTTGTTACCCACAAACCACATTGTATTCAATTTCATTCAAATATGCCTGATCTTGAGAAATAACACTATTGCAAATATTTATCCAAACAAAAGGATTAATACAAAACACGGGAGTATTTTTGATAAGATGCAGTTTGGTTTCCATCAGTGTTCAACTTAACTTGGGGAAAAAACACAATCGTTATTTTCTGTGCAAGCCATACAACCACTTATTATCTCGCTTTTGAAAATTCATATTTAAAGCCTATTATATTATCATGGAGAATGAGCAGGCTGCTATAGAGCAATACAGATAAAATGCGGCTAGCCCTGGGCGATACTGCTGTCACTGACACGAGACCATGCTAGCCTATGGTTCAACAACACTGCTTAGTAGGGGGCGGTGCTCCCTAATGAGGAGAAACTTTCACTTTATCCCCATTGATGAACCCAAGTTGAGCTACTCTCTGCTTGTGTTTAAAAATAAACTTCTTAAGCTTGACCAAAACTTTGTAAAGAATCCAGTTGTACTAAAAACCCTCACTTTATTGACAGTTATTTGAAGACCATCTCAAAGGTCATTTTGGGGCTAAATTCATATGATGCAGATGGTTAAATGCGTACCATTACTACTGGCATATTTGTTTTATTACTGCCGGAGTACATTTCTGGAAGGTTTTTTTTTTTGTTCACCGCATGAAATTTTTGTGGCTTTGCAATAATCCCTATGATTTTCAGGCCTAGATTTAAAGGAAAAATCTGGGGTGTGGGGACAATAGCATTCACCTTTAAATGGTAATCTTGGTTGTTTATTTTTGCAGTACCAAATTTTTGTAATTTCAAGCAATCTGTTAACTTTAAATGCCCACAGACAAATGGTACTTTAAAATATTGTGATGTCTATGGTAAAATCCAATGAACGCTCTAACTTCAAGTGCATTTTGTGTGACCTTCGCATTGTGAGGATTACGTACTACCCAAGAGGCTAATGCACTTTGTGGCTTGCACTTCTTAAAAAATAACTTATATTTCATTAATTTTTTTTTACTATGAAATATTGTTTTTGTTGACCATCAAGATGTCACACACGTGACCGAACTTTATTTTCACCCATGACAAAATAACAAATCCAGCAAAAGTGGAAACATTATTTTTGGTTAGGTTTAAAAGTAATAACAGATTTGTTATGCTGACTAAAGAGCATTGGGTTGAAAGTAAGAAATTTACCGGTGACCGAAAATGGCCCACTATATACGGAACGCATGCTTTCATATAAGAAAAGAAAAAGATGGGTTTAGTATGTACTTAAAAATCTGCTAAATATTGCTTGAATTTAAATGATTCTTTAAATAAATGACATTATCAAAATGGTTACTTTACAAAGCTCATACCAAAACAAAAAACAAAGGAACCCCTTCCTCCCAAAAAAGACAATGTGAGCATGCTTCGGTTCAAATATTAATTCAGCTAAAATGGGTGTTTTATTAATATAGCTGCTTATCGGAGCATTTACAACGACATCACACCCACACACCCAAAGGCAGAAATTTACATTTCACTTGTGTATGAAGGTCACGAATCATGCCCTTAGGTATGAGAATATCTAAATTTGTACTGTAGTGAATAGATAAATTCACTCGCAGGCCCTAAAGCCACATACCACCTATTGAACTCAGATTGTTAAAACTCGAATTGTTGTGACTGCGCTAGGTATTTTGACCTGTCGTATCACAAGCTTCCGACTCTCTTTTTATGTCACTGGCAAGATCAACGCCTTGGAGATGTTTGCTCTTTGATACCAAGATTCTTGTAAATGAAAAACTTGATGAAGGTGAAGTTTAAAGAGCCAGTAATTTGATGGCTCACTTGACTTTACAAAGCTTAGGTACTGGCATTGTCAGCCTCTTTAGGTGTGAGCCATCAGCAAAAATTAAAAATAAACAAACTGCATGGGTAAATTTGAGGAATGGCAATAGAGGTCTTTTACTTCAGGTCTTTGGATTTCAAATATGAGAGTTACATATCCTCCATGAATTAATGCCACTAATTCCAGCTCAAATCCCAGCTTTTAACCCGTTTCATTAAAACCTGTGAATGTTCGTTGAGTGAATGCTTTTTCCTATACTTGTGCAGTAGGCGTACAATTTGTCCGCTTGCTATCCACTGTTCATTCGGTGCTTGTCCGTCCATAAAGTTTCCATTTAATCGTCATTTATGTGGTGCTTATCCGTTCTGTTAGTAATCCCGTTTATCTGCTTCGTT
>JAMKCH010000012.1:0-41316 GCA_023653785.1 Ophioderma brevispina
TGCAAAAATATCGATTTTGAAAATCTTGAGGGCGCACTATTTTTCAAATGTGCCAGTGTCTCTTTAACCCAGCAGAAGAGAACCAATCTCTTTATATGTGTCTTCCAGATACAACAGGTGACATAAAACTAAAGTTTCTGAACAGTTGCATTCTAATTCGTGCCATGTGCACTGCACATACAGATACAGCAAATCTGGGTTCATCACCAATCAACAACGTGCGCTCACTCATCATGTAGTAAAGGAAAAGGAGTTGTTGAAGGTGTCATTATTCTCTTATTATTAAAACATCCATATTTATTAAAACCCTTCAACACATGAACATTTACCTGAGTCTGTGAGCGTCGAGTGATGTGAACATTTTTGGCCCTGTACGTTTGTCTGCGTCTCTTCAAATCTCTCTGCTTTGCCAGGGCTGCTGCTGCATTTTCTGACTCACTCTTACCTGAAATGTTTATCAAGAAAAAATAGGTAGACAATGTATAGATTTAAGAATATGGTTGTCTAACCTACCTTGCCAAACTTTTCCATAGCACAGTAACCACTTGGTGTGAATGTGATTCTTTAAGGGGTTTGAGTCATATATATTTCCTGCCATAATTTTCTCTTCAAACTTCACATAAATATGGTTTTATTGATATAAACAACATACTAAAGAAAAAAAATTGGGTGTCACTGAGGTCATTTTTGAGATGAAACCATTATAAAATACACATTTTGCATCAAAATTAACTACACAGGTCTATGGAAAAGTCATTTTTTCATGACCATTTCTGGATATAGCAAAAAAAATTAGCTTGAAATGTTGCAGTTATTTTTTATATAAGTTGCACTCACCAGAGCTTTCTAATAAAACCAAAGAAATACGGGGTCACCTTAGATCTTTTTTAGAAATTCACCCAAAAATCCTTATTTTTATTGAAAACTTTAACCCATGCAACATCTAAGCATGTTAAACACCAGTAATAAATACTAAATATTATGCACTAATCTTCCCCGCGCACTTAGGATTAAAGAATGTTTTCATTTTGTGTAAAAATGCTTACTATACCGGACGTGCGTTGCTATGTGTAAAGCGCGGACATTCGACGCTTCAGGTTGCGGAAGGCATTTCAGAGGATTTGGGGCTTGGGACGATGCTAAAAGTTGATATATGACCCAAACTCCTTTTAAAAGCATTCAAGAGTCTGCAGCTGAAAAGGGAGGGATGTGCATGGGGTTAGCATGAACACCTCACACAAATCCCGGTACAATGACCATCCCCACTAAGAATGACCCAAATCCGTCACATATTGTACAAGAAGCAGAGCTTTCAAAATGTTGACACACACACACATGCACGATGCATACACATGCACACATGCATAAGCATACACACACACACACACACACACACACAAACACTCACAAACATTGGTATTAGATATCACAGAATTTAAACCACATTATTACACCTCATGAATATTCATGACATAATCATGATATTTCATTGGCTGATTCAGATTACATGTGCTATTTCCCTGGGGAAATAGTTCGAATTATATACCTCATATATAGATTCCTCTCATCTGATTGGTTAAAAGTAGAGTCATTAAAATAGCTGGGCCCCTAAGATGACGTCACGATGAACTGTGCCCGGGGCATGGCAATCGACTGTGCCCGGAAAATAATAGGACAGTCTCAACACCGTGTTCTTACAGTTCATAACATCGCGCGTGTGTGCGCGTCCCCTGTGTAACGATAGGCGTTGCCATAGGCGTAAATCCCGGGAGGGATGGGGGGATGTATCCTCCCAATATTTTGATGAGGGGGGATGGTCAATACGATCATCCCTCCCCCAATGTTGATGCCTGCTTATGTGTTTTTGACCAAAAATAACCTCATATTTTACCATAATAGTTTAAAATGGTAAATTTCCGCGCGCTTCGCGCGCATTTTTTTCTAATTACAATTACATTTAATGATATTAGCTTCGAAATGGCAAAATTTTTAGTGCGCTTTGCGCGCACATGTGCTAGTAATGCATCTTTTCAGCAAAACCTGTTTCATTCTTAAATTTTCATCAACCCCATCCCCCCCCCAATGTCAAAAAGAAATTTACGCCACTGGGCGTTGCAACGGTGCAAGTTGTAGGAATTGTCAGTTCGGGAAATCTTTTAACCAATCAGATGAGAAGAATCTATATATTCGGTATATAAAACAAATATTGACTGCTTAATATTCGGGGCACAGTTAAAATTATAGGCCCTCGGTGATGTCAAAACCATGACTATGCCCGAAGCGAAGTATACTGTTTCCCTACTCGTCCCCAGAGTCAGAGTGAGGTGTAATAAAACAAATACTACATGGTTAGAGGGGAAATAGGGCAAATTATATATTCACATAAAAATATTTATGTCATTTGATTGGTGGATATCATACTATATCATGTGACAAAAAATATTTGAGACTAGTTCCCCAAAATTTCACAGGAGGGAAAAAAGTTCCCATAAAAAGCTACTATTTCCCCCCATCACAGGGAAATAGTTCATTTTAATGGGAACATTTTTCCTGCATTGGTATCTTGCATCGCTCGTGCTTCACAGTGATTGATCTGACCCGATCAGCGGCCCGACCTCCGACACTACATCGATCATTTCTTCTGCTCGATATTTGCGTGTTTACATTTCACCGCTGCGGCGCTGGGCAATTTCCGTTGAATTTTTGACTCAAAATGGAGAAATCTTGATGCTGTAGATAGTGCATATTATATAACACATGAAAATATTTCTGTCATTTGATTGGTGGATACTATATCTTGTGACACAAAATATTTGAGACTAGTTCTACAAAATTTAGGAGGGAAAAAAGTTCCCATAAAAAGCTACTACTTCCCCCATCACATGGAAATAGTTCCATTTTTATGGGAACTTTTCCCCCTGCATTGGTATCTTGCATTGCCCGTGCCTCACGGTGATTGATCTGACCCGATCAGCGACCCGACCTCTACACTACATCGATCATATCTTCTGCTTGATATTGCATGAATAGAAGCGCCCCAAGGTCTCTATCACCTTGGTCTGTTATTTTGCGCCACCATTTCCATTTCCCTCATGAGCAGTCAATATTTGTATACCGTAAAACAAATCATATGTCTAGAGCAGTTCGAGAAATGTGTGGGAGAGAGCCGCAATTGGATTGAACCATGACTAGACTAAGCCTGCTTGACTAGCCTTGAGTTGCAGCTGATCTCACCGCTGGGCAATTTCCATTGAAATTTTGACTCAAAATGGAGAAATCTCGATGATGTAGTTAATGCATACTGTAAAACAAATCATATATCTAGAGCAGTTCGAGAAATTTGTGGGAGAGAGCCACGATTGGATTGAACCATGACCAGACTAAGGCTTGAGAGTTGCGGTGGCAGCTGATCTCGACGAGGCAAGTTTTTCATATGACAGAAATATTTTTATATGTTATATAAAACAAATATTGACTGCTCTATATTCGTGAAATGATGCAAAATGCCTCCCCTCAGTGACTGGAGACCGTGGGCCTACTAATTTCCCTCGACCTTCAGTCTCGGGAAAATAGTAGGCCCACGGTCTCCAGTCACCTCGGGTAGTTATTTTGCACTATTTCCCTCATGAGCAGTCAATATTTGTATGCTATTTTACTGGATACGGGTCTATCACCCCTCACCCTTCGGGTTTGGGGTGATAGACCCGTAGCCAATACCTCGGGAAAATAGTAGCCAGTACCTTGGGAAAATAGTACCTATGGGTTTGGGGCGATAGACCCTTAGCCAGTACCTCGGGAAAATAGTACCATGGTTAGAGGGGAAATAGGGCACACTATTTCCCGAGGTACTGGCTATGGGTCTATCACCCCTCACCCGAAAGACCATGTAGTATTTGTATACTATTTCATAGCAATGATCTAGTACTAGTACTTGCCAGTAACTAAACCAATGCAATCAAGAACTTGGTGATTGACAACAAATACCTTTTTGTCCAAACTTATTGGGGTCAAATGCCAAATCCTCTAGTGGTACG
This sequence comes from Ophioderma brevispina, assembly GCA_023653785.1. Taxonomy (NCBI): domain Eukaryota; kingdom Metazoa; phylum Echinodermata; class Ophiuroidea; order Amphilepidida; family Ophiodermatidae; genus Ophioderma; species Ophioderma brevispina. Next base: position 4,035 of record JAMKCH010000012.1, read on the forward strand.
GTACTCCTCTGCCTGCTTCTTTGGCTTTCTTGGTCACATACTCGTACACGGCCAGCTTCTCATCAGAAGTGTAATCCTTTTCTAACCTGTCCATGGTCTTGGGAACAGGCTTCAGCCCAGCCCTCCCTGTGAAGCAGACAGTGTGAAAATGCTTGTAATTCTATAACTATACTTGGCATCATAGAATAATGTTGCAGTGTTTTGTTCGTGGGGGTGGTCTAGTGCGGTTTTAATGTTCTTTTTTTTTAAAACTCAGCAATCTACCACACAATGGATGTTCTTGTTTGATTTTAAGTACACTACAAATTTTTGAAACATATCAGGGGTTCAGGAGTGAACTGGGAATATTTTCCCAAACTGCCCAAATTGTTTCAGCACTTTTACCTAGATTGTAAGTAAATAAATGCAGACATCTATATAGAGCCTTTCACAAGGTATCAAAGCACTTTACATTTATTCTGCTGTCACTAGAATATGTCAGCTGCAATACAAATGCCCAACGCATACGCATACCTTTGGGCGGTGCTCAATGGACTTTCTATCAGCCCCCCCCCCCCCCGCTTTGCACCTGGGTGTAGAGAGGCAAGCGAGATGTAATGTGCCTTGCCCAGGCACACACATAGAGTTTCCCCTCCGTACCTGACCCATCTGCACAACTTTTCTCTGACACATTCATGAATTCGAAACCCTTCACAGAATAAAGCACAGGTTTATTCCATTAAGGTTTCCGAATTCATAAGCGTGTCAGAAAAAAGTGTGTCAGATGGGTCAGGTTACGGAAACTCTCCAACACAATGCCTCAGTGGGACTCAAACCTTTGGGTCATGAGCTGGTTGTTGTATGCACAGGACCACGTGCCCTAACTTGTAGTACCTATGCTCTGTCCAGCTCGAAGTATGAAGTAACGATGCAGGCGTATGCATTGTACCGACTTTCAGAGCACGCGTAGGCAAAGTACAAGCGCACTGAAACTGAAAGGCGGCACTGGGTATACACGCGCGTCATCACTTCATACTTCAGACAAGACAAATTATATATGAGAGTACATGTGAAGCTACTCTAATGTAAAATCAGCTTCAACCTCAATGTTATTCAGTAATTCTAACCATTTCTCTATAATTGTGGTCACATACATTCTGGTTTTGGCAGCACATTCTTTATGTATAGAGTTGATGAAGTACCTCTTTCTATCATCATAACTTTACACCCATATGTGATATAGTAAAGGGAAATGAATCATATGTCAGCAGTATTCAATTTTGAGATTTCGACCTTTAATTCCCTATTCAAAATGCTACATTTCGATTCAAATCCCATTACATTTGGACATCTGGTTCGCAATAGATTATAAATTCCTGGAATCCCAAAAACATGAAAAAAAGTAATTTTTTCACCTCTTTTAGGCCATTTCTCGAACAATAACTTAGTGGCATCCGACTTATTTCCTTTGAACATGTCACATATATTGACCCGGGTGTGTGCAACTTTCCCCAACTTGGCTGAGGGATCTTTGCTGTAGCTGCCGCCTGGCGGAGAAGGAAGCAGCTTGCAGGACGCCATTTCAATATTGGGCCACTATTTAAGATAGGTATGTGCAACTTTCCACCAGGTGGCTGAGGATTCCTTTATTCAAGTGGGAATAAAGTACTAAGTCTGCAGCTAGCTGTTGACTGTGGGGAAGGAAAGCTGACAGCCAACTATTCCAATAGGGCCCTATTTAAAATGGTGGTATAGATTTCCTTAAAGCAATATTAGCACATTTTTTGAAGAGCGCCCCCAATTTTCAAAATTTGATATTGATTTTGCACAGTTACGTTGGTAATGTCAAGGAAACTATACCTGCGAACGAGGAATGCTAAAAACTGCGTATTTATCACAAAATAAGCCGATTTTGTAATTAGAATTGGGATCCCAGCATGGGACTTAAAACGGGCCAAGAGCTGGAATGCTACATTTATGTCCGTCCATGATGAATAGGGCCTCCTCGAGAAAATAACCTCTAACTTGGCTTTCCTGAACTATTAAAACAACTAATGGATGAGCGTAGACACGTACATGGCGCTAATCTCGGCTATTTCACATGGAAGCCGTTTGTTTCAGCCGCCGTTTGTGTTTGTATTATTATCGGGGATCCCCAATAATAATATTCTAGTAAAAATTCCTCCTTTGTGACACATAGACCATTTTCGACGCTTAACCATTCACAAGTATAGTTACTAGCGTTACAATGCAATCGTTGTAAAAAATTCTCCAAAATTTTGAAAAAAATTGTGGGGCGCTCTTCAAAAAAATGTGCTAATAGTGCTTTAACTGGCTGAGGGTTCCTTTATTCCAATGGGAGGAAATAAAGTCTAAGTCGTAGCTAGTGAAGACGGGACTAGGGAAAGCTGCAGCAACTATTTCAATATGTGCGATTTTAAAATAGGTGTGTTGTCGCTTTTCTTAACTTGGCTGAGGATTTCCTTGATTCTAATGGGAAATTCAAGTACAAAGTGTCAGCAGCTGCAGCCGGCTGGGGAAAGCTTGCAAGCAAAGGCCCGACAAACTTGGGTTATATCAATATATGTATGGATGATACTCTCTTGAAGTGAGTAAACTTCAATGATTCTTTCTTGACATGAGTAAATTGGAAATGTGAAACAAAATTATCCTGTGAGTTTAGAGCATTGGGGGGCGGGGCAATGAGAATGAGTGTCATGCCCAGTACATAGAAATAGTTTTAACCTGCTGTAAATCTGAACAAATGTCTGAACAAATATGAATCCAGGTGCTCATTTTGAGGCAAAATTTTTCACTTCAAAATTGACTAATCTTTATGCAAGAGGACTCACTTTTGTGTGTGAGTTAGAATTGTTTTTGTAACAAGACTAGATGTTTAAGCTTTGTGAATCCAAAAAATTGCGTTTGAATGCCCTTCTTCAGTGCATTATACGGCCCCCGTCATAAACTGACAAATACCCCAGCAATTTTTGAAATTTTGGTTTTTTTTTATTGTACCCCAAATCATCCCAATTTTCAGTCAACTTCGAGATTTTCTCAGAACTGCATTCCCAAATTATGCTTAAGTACTTTATGAAGAAAAGGTGAAAAACAAAAGTTAACAAACTATTTTGACTAAAACCAAGTCTAAACTTTAAACCCAGACTACTTTTTGTGCATAGGGAACTAATACTTATATAGATGCATATGTACACAAAAAGACCAGTTACCCGGTTGTGTGTTTGATGCAAAAAAACAAAATTAGTTGGGTCATTCTGGAGCAATTCTGTGACCGTGGAGAGCAGAGCATTATTTTCTCAGTGGATTTGTCTTACCTGAAGGTTAAGAAACATTATTTAGAGGGGATGCCCCTCACAAAAAGTGAGTCCAGGAGGGGGCTAATTAATATCATACAGGGTTCAAAATAAAAAATTCTTGGATTGTTCTAAAAAGGTGCTAAAGTGTTTGTCTGTTACAAGATTTAAAAAAGGTAGAGTTGTACTACCTACAACATTACAGTATGGAGATCTGACACAACAAAAATCATGCAACTGGCCAAGGTGAAAGTTTTAATACCACTCGCTTTCTTTAAAAAAAATTGGGCTCAATTGTTCATCATCTTCAAAAACTGCAACAAAACTTATTTTGCACTGCTATAAACATATTCTTAAAATCAGGGATCAATGTGGTCAATACCTTTGACCTTGTTTGTCCATTTATCTCGATTAAACAAATAACAAAAGAGGTGCCAACTATTTGTTGCAATCCTTGTGGGAAAGGTTACCATTTCAGGACCAATTTTAAAGAAAATTGAAGTGAAGTAGTTAAAGATTTAACCTTGGTGATGACCTTTGGCCATTACAAAAAAAACGGACGAATACAGCAAAACTTGCTTATCCCCCCGGGCCGTTTGTGTATGGTGGATGACGTACAACCAATGACGTATGATGTATAGACAAATTTGCCTCCATTAAACACCCATGGAGCTTAAGCCAGGGAAGATTAAAAATTAATTTTAAACAGAAGGTCATATTATGTTTGCCTCCCGGTTTCTTTACATCACTGCAAACTATTTCACATCTAAGGCTACACAGTTAAAGGATTATAGTAATATCAGTAAAGGCATTGACATGTTTGGTAAATTTTAAGAGCTAGGTCATCCAATATGTCTGCCATAGTTCCCACGGTAACCATATATCCACAATTGAATGCTGATGAACTGAAAGGCTGGAAGTGGCATTCAAGTGTGCAGTATGATTATGAAAACAATCAATACTTCCAGTTAATATTAGTTTTGCATATAGGAAATCCTTTACAGCATTTTATATTAATTCTAATCTTTTGATTCAATTTAAAATCATTATATTGTTTTACCAAAAAAACATGTTGTGAGGCGGTAACATGTATGCGTTCATGATGGATGTGGATGAGTGAGTTTGGGCCATTTGGTGACTGAAAACTGCAATAACTGCTTAAGGTTTCTTGGACATAGCACCCTTTATTTTTGTTTATGATTCACTAGCTTTCTCAAATAATTCAGTTGATTCTGATGGTGAATGTTTGAGGTTAAGAGCAAATTATATTTATCACACTGCCCTATAGGCCACTGTGTTGTAATTTCTGTTGGTTTACGGACAGAAACTAAAAAGTACATCACGGTCCTCCGACCGCTAGTGTTGCCTGCCATGGTTTGTGAATGATAAGCCTCATGTGACCTTTGACCTTGATATGTGACCTTTGACCTCAAATAAATGAGGGTTTCTGTGTAATATCCACAAACCAAGTTTGGTTCTAAAATGATTGAACTTCAACTTTTCAATTGAGGTCTATTTTATATTTTCAGCCTATCTTTCAACTTGACCTCACATGACCTTTGACCTTGGTATGAGACTAAACATAAGCCAACAGTTTAGATGACATAAATCTCTTAAATTCTTAAGTTAAATTGGGGGACTAGGCTGTGGATTATGAAATACCACTTTAAAATCATTCAAAAGTACGTGGCTTCATGGTGGAGCTCTAGTGTGCTGTGGCAGTGTTTTTTTGTGTGTGTGAAGTGTGCTTATATTCTGTCCAGGTCCTTGTCTATCATTTGAAACAAATTGAAACAAATTTATATATATTGGGGGAACTAGAATGTGGACCACAAAATGCCACTTTAAAATTATTCAAAAGCATGGTGGAGCTCTTGCATGCTGTTGCGCCGTGTTTTTGTGTGTGAAGTGTGCTTATATTCTGTCCAAGCTTGTCTATCATTTGAAACCAATTGAAGCGAATTTATATTTTGTTGAATATGAGCCTGTGTCATTTCAATTTTTTAACATAATTGAGCAAAACACATCAAAATGAGCCAAATATGCAGTGACACCAAAATGCATAAAAATAAATTTATTGCTCTTAAATCTAATGCCTTACAGACTATATTTGGAACTCATTTTGGAAGATTTTGCACTATACAATCTTGATAGAGAATTGTGGCATATTATTGCACAATTTTAAAAGCTCAAATGGCAATTTGCCAATTCACCAAATTTTAATTGGAAACATCTGGACTGTGAACCTTTAATTAAATTAATTTACAAGAGTTTGGGTCAAATGTACAGTACACATATTAATATGGTCATCTCATTTATATACATATATGAACAATAAAATATATTTACAATTGATTTCAATATTTGCATGAAATTTTTGCTTCAAAAGATTTTGAAAATGTATTAAAAACACTTGGAAAATTCAAATTTTACTTTGAATATTCAGAGAATATTCAGACTTATAATAGGTTTAGGATCCAGAACTATTCCCACATTGTATCTTTATAGTATATTTTTATTAAAAAATTAGTGCCCCTTTTTTCTTTAACTTGGAGTAATAACATGTACCCCAATGATCACTTGTAGTGCGAGTGCAAGAAGGTTGTAAGTGCAAAAGCTGCCATTTGTCGGAAATCACCATCAAACGTTCTATTATGCCAAGTCTTTGGTCAGTGGCTCTTAAAATGGTTCTTCAGGCGACACAGTCTGTCACCTGAAGAACCATTTTGAAAGTCAACGACTCAAGGAAAGGTCATTTAAAAGTCCTCCGAATACTTGGCAGCACACAAATGTATCACATGGCAGCTATTGCACTTACGCCTTCTTACACTCACATGACGAGTTATGGTGGGTCTGGGTCATACTATATCAGCAAAGGTCGGCCGATACCAGCCTTTCACAAATGCTATCATGCAACACTAAATTGTTAATGCATTTGCTGTGCACAGCATACTTAAAGGCTAACATTGACCGATGTGTGCTGACAAACTGACCAACTTTGAATTCACCATGGAAGGTACGTTTTAGGTTCCTAAAACCCATCTTTTTTTTTTGTTCATGATGAAATAGATATTCACAATCTCAAGTTTTTAAAGGTAAATCAGGGGATGAGATCATAGATCACAAAATGCCCTTTGAGAACATACTCTTCTACTTTAATCTGATGTTGCTAAAAATTGTGAGCTTGCTATTTTAAAACAAAGATATAGAACACCATCCTAAATTTTCTCTTAGCACTTTTTACATTTTTACCTTAACTTGATAGTTATTTATAATCATTTAATAAGCTTTGGTTGATATTCTACAATTAAGTTTCACAAGAAATTAATTTATACAGTGTTTAAGACTACCTACCTGAAACTCTTGTTAAGATCTGGTTCTGTGTTTGCTGATCTGAAAAACACAACATTTGTGGTAAGATTGATATTAGAAAATATCACTCGGAAGACAGATTTTAATAATTTTCCCTAATACCGGACTCCCAATTTCATAAGAAACTCCTAAATAAAAACTACATGTAGGCAGCTTTACAAATGCAGTTTTTCACATTTTTTGAAGGTTTAGGTCTGAACATTGGTAGGGATGTAAGTGGGCATATCATTAATTTCCTGAAAATCTGGCCCTTGCCCCAGCAGCCAAACGCTTGCGCACGATGCTAAACTTATGTGGGAATTGTCCAAACAAAAGGCTACAAAAAGAGTTTAAGGGGTATATCCCCTTACCATAAAATGTGGGTATGCATTAATATATGCTGAAATAACATCACCCAAGTCCACAAATGTAAAAAAATATAAATAAAAAAAAGTAAAAAAAACAAAAAAATTCTGAAAATCCATAATTTCCGGAAGTCTTGTATCCCAGCATTGGACAAAAAATTTGCCAAATTGGAACAGGTTTGGTAAATCAAAGCAACCATCTCTTACACAACACCTAACACAATTGCTGCAAATGAATTGCTACACTAAGTGTACAATTTAATAGAGCGTAACAACTGACTTGTTAATTTGTATTGTTTTGTTGTCAATGTCAGATGGATTAAATGCTCCAATTACTATGCTGACCTTATAGGCCATCATGTTGTAATTTCTGGTCCATTTGCGACGAAAATACATAAAGTATGAATTTCTTTAGAGTAAGATTAAACCTGCATGTAGATTAGATTCGCATACTATAACTTATCTATTAGTTAGATCATATGAAAAATATGGAGTAATCATATCTCCTATACAAGTCTCTCCCAATTAATGCTGCATTCTTCATCAACAACGTTGATAACCAGTCCTTTTTATATGTGTAGAGATACCCTGCGCTTTGTCTTAATTTTTCTCGCGCTGTTTCCATATCAAGCGCGTAATACACACAGTTTGGCATAATGGTGCATTACCCTAACAAGGACCGGGTCGTTTTGCCTGCCGACGGCCCCATGCAAGCAAAGGCAATCTATTTTTTATTTTACGGCCCAATGCAACGAGAGCCAAATCTTGCGTGTCATTGCATCTCGGCGTTTTTCCCGGCAGAGGAATAAGTAGCGTAAAAGTCAATAACTGCCCAGATGCAAAAACGAAACACATCGCGCCATTTTCCCCTTCCCGAAGACTCCCCAGATGCAACGAAACACATCGCGCCATTTTCCCTGGAAGACGCCCAAATGCAACGAAACACATCGCGCCATTTAACCGAAAGACGGCCCACGTGCAAACGAAAAACATCGCGTGAAAAAGCAATAAAAACAGGGGTAATAAATTAAATAAATAAATACATAAATACAATAAATAACACACTGATCTGCCAATGAATTTGTAGCTTATGTTTCGCCATCGTGAGTGCGCTATTACGCTACATCATAGCCCTCTGCGTGCCGCTATTATTCTACTCCTGCTCATTTTACGTCATTAATACGTTTATATGCATAATTAACCCCAATAGCTTATCGAAAATGGTGGCGGCTATCACCATCAAATCGAATTGTTTGGCATTTGACTGAATGAAAAGCATTGCGCCTCCTGCTTGCAAGACGGCCCCAAATTCAGCGTAAAAGCATCGATCATTTTCCATCCAATAACGGCCCAGATGCACGAAAAACCATCGCGTCATTTTACGGGAAGACGCCCCAGGTCAACGAAAAACATCGCGTCATTTTCCGGAAACGGCCCGGTGCAACGAAAACCATCGCGTCTTTTCCGTAATACTGCCCAATGACGAAACGCAATGAGAGTCATTTTGCGCGACCAAAAATAGTTTCTGTACGGCCCAGATGCAACGAAAACCATGTCCGACCGGTACACTTTTCGTTGCCTCTCAGTTCCTCTCGGCCGCGTTAGGGGTAATACTGCATACCTCACACTGACAGAGTGTCAGTTTGGCACAAACCGCAGAGTGAGCAAAAACTAGCTTCCCAGCAATGGCCAAAAAATAAAAACCTCTCAACCAGGAGTCGAACCGTGCCTGTCCAATACATGTCAGTGCTGTAAACCGTCTACATTATCAAAAAGGGATGTAATGGAAGATGATTGGGCTGGAATTCTGAACCATGTTAGTCCTAGCATGAAGTGGACCTTTTTTCCTTCCACATACTTCTAGAAAAAATTTGCTGTAACAGGGGAGAACATTCCTCAAGGCTGGCCGTTCCGGCCCATCCATGAGGAATTTTCTCACCTTTAACATTTAACTTTCACAGTCTTTTGAAAAGTAAAAAGGCCACTCTTGTAGTACTGACCCCGTTTAAAAACCCAGGACTAAAGTTTAGTCCCCTTTTTTTTCCCTTTCAAGTACCAGCCCAGACCGTAGGTCGGGATAAACCCTTTTGATACAAATCACTTTAGAGTAATTAAATTTAAAGGTGCAACGAGAGATTCGCATATCAGGTGTCCCTAAAAATAAAAGTTCTGATTTTTTGTCCTGCTGTCAAGCTTTCCACAAAATAACCCCATCTGAAAGGATTAAACTGAAGAATTTATTTGTTACAAAATTTTTGAAATTTCTAATTTTTTATTATTTATATAGGCTTTAAGTTTTTTTTATTAGTTTTGTATGAATACAAGCAAACAGAATTAACCAAATACCTTTTTCTTCTCTTTTAAAAGGCATTTCTGTAGCGCCACATACAAGGTACGAATCAACTGCTTTCTAATCTGTATGAAATTACTATTATATGCAATATTGGGTGCCGCAAAAAATCTGCTCATTGCACCGTAAAAGCAATAAAGCTGAAATCATAAATACCCATGAAAAATAATCCCAAGCTGAAGACTTTACCTATGGTAACAGGACACCCACACTTATTTCAGCATAGAACCAACGTTACTTTGCCTCTCTTTGCTAAAAAATGAGGTAAATACACAAGTTAAAGGCCATTTTTGTGAGTCGCACCCAGTGGTGTATAATGGTTCCCTGTAAGTTTAGTTAGTATACCACATGCCCACCATCCAAGGCAGCATGTGCTGGATGGCCGCCATTAGCGCTCCAAGCTGACCCCCTGTAGGTAAATCTTCTTTTTCATTCTACCAGGGTCACCAGCTACCCCTCCATAGAAATCAAATGGGGTGACGGTTTCGCCGCCGACACTTTGTCCCTGGGACAGTGTAGTACTGGTTACCAGACTACAGTAGCAGGCCCTCCAAGGAAACCTGACCTTACTGTAATCCTGAATTAAAGGTGCTTGTTCTGATTTATGTCTTTGGGCTCTCATTTAATTGATCTGAGAGCCTGACACTTGCACATTTACTCTCCATCAAAATACCATTGGAAACAACTTGTGGTTTTGATGGTAGGTAGAAGCAATAACGCATATTGCAAAGCCCTATTTTAATACTTTGCCTAATATTGAATGGTTAACCATAAAACGACGTTTTTTTTTTGCTTATATCTTGATAATGAAATGGATTTTAAAAGCTCAAATTTCAGGATGAACAATGAGAAAAAATATCAGCTTTCATCTGAATCAATCAATCCTACTATTGGAATACTTGGATGTAAAAACCTTATTTCAGTGAAACATAAAAGACTTTCATGAATCAAATCATGATAAACGATACATCTGGTCTCGTTAATGCTTAAATATCGATTATGGTCACAATAGAAATCTTGCTTTTTCAAAAGAAGCAACCACATTCCTGGTTCATTGATAGGCCCAGCACAACATGGATTTTGGGCCCCAATCTTTTAAAGTGGCATTCTGAGCATTATTTTCTTGGTTTTGGCTAAGTGTTTCAAAAGATAATACTTTTATCAACCTTATTTAGTTCTAATCCTCAATTAGAGACAACATTTTCCCTTTCTGGAACAGGCGATGGAGGGGGGGGCTTTAACAATTTAACATAATGGGGTCTCCAATCCCCTTATATATAAAAAGCCATTATATACTTCCATTCGCAGTACGATTGGCCTCCGCAACAACCCCAGATTTTGATCCACCAGATCAGTTGTTACGACACAAAATCACAGCTCAAGAAAGCAAAATTGCTGACCTCACTGGAAGTCTTGGGCTTGAGACTCTGAACTTCAACATAGAGTGAGCAGTGGTGGTACAAGCAGGAGGGAAATTACCCCCTTAAATTTTTCTTCCCCCTCCATTTTCCCCCCCCTGGCCAGAAGATTTAGGCAAAATCAACACTCTTGGGCCAATATCACAATTAGGGCAATTTTTTTTTGAAATCTCAAAATTTTCAAGTTTTGCAACCCAAAAATTTTACTTTTACGCCCAAAATCCCCTCCCCCCCCAAAAAAAAGTCTTGGGCTGCCTGAGCTGCAGAGAGATATACAAGACCTAAAACAATGAAAAATATTTTAAATGCTACTGAAAATTCAGAAAAAAAAACAATCCCTTGAAGAGTCACAGATTTAACCTGTTCTTGTCTTGAGTATCCATCTTGTACCAGCTGACACTCCTTTAGATTTTCTTTCCAATGATTTCTCCGGCAACAGTTTGAATTGTGGGTCAACTGGGCATGTCACATCTCTGACCTTCCTTAATAAAATAAACACTACTGATTAACCATCTGGGCTGTGCAAAAAAAACTACACAGCTGAGAGTTCATGATGTTTCCAGTTTTTTATTGAACAATCACACTTTAAATGAATGTAATTTTTGCCTGCCTGTGGTTTTAGAGTCATGACAGCGTAATTAACATTAAATTCTGTGATTTCAGACATTTTAATTGTAGAAGTTGTACATCAAAGGTAGATTTTTAATGCATATGCATGCTTTTAGCTGAAAATGGAAATGTCTACCGATCGACAACTCTTCCCCTACTTACCTCATCAAATTGATATGTTGGTATCTGCCGGCAAGAAAGCCAATTTTGCCATCCAGAAGTTTGTTAATCGGGCGACGGGGGTCTTACCAAAACTTTCTCTTTGGACCATTCCAGCTTTGTCAAGATTCAGCAACATCTCCTGGCCCTGGCTATTAGTTCAAGACAACTGTCCCACAATACCGTCTTGATTCCTTACTCGTCATTATGAATCTGTGAAAACAAATACAAAAACATAATAAATTACAATCTGGCACAATTGTTGACAAGCTGTTTCGTACAGTAAAATCGTCCCCGCTCCTCCGTTGCCGTACCGACCGGGGGGGCAACTTAGACGATATGGACCAAAATTGCAATTTCAATCCCTCTTTTTCCGGGGATTCCGACCATACTTACATAACTACGTCCTCAAACAGTGAGTATGGAGAAGTTGGGGGGGGGGGGCTTACCAGATGTAGTAAAACTCAAGCTTGGATACAAAAAAGTGCAATTTCAAGATTAAAAATGGGCTGAATTTGCAAAAAGAAATGATGTATGTATTTAGTATCTTTTGTCATGCATGAAAATCCAAGCATGTTCCTCTAATAGGACTGATTAAGGCAAGCGGCAGTTCAAACTCATTATTACATAATTCTTCACTTGTCTGCCCATTATACCTTCAAATGTCTCTCATGTGGGTGGTTCTGCAAATAATCACAATGCAATTTATAATAATTTTTCTATCCTCAGAAAATCTCATGTCCTTACGTTCACACAAAACCATTTAAATTGCCTATCTGATTTGACACACTCCCTTTAGGCATTCCCAAGCCGATTCCTCTTCTCTATAAATCCTGGACCATGTGGATATTTTCCGGTTCCAAAACACAGATGTACAATTCATTGTAAATATTGCCTGTAATAATATCATTATGCTCTCCTGCCACTGCAGATTACACATGCCTATTAACCTCCAGGGCATTACCACCTATAATACAATGTTGTCTGATTGCTCCTCATTACAGCACAACAGGAGAACCCACTGAGTAACCAATCAAAATACTGCTTCCTATATCTCTGTGTAAACCATACTCCATTCTTACAATACTGATATTAATGTCAAGTAACCATTCACAATAGTGCTTAGATACCGATAGACACAGAGGCGTCGGAACCGGTACGGATGGTTCGGATGTGTCCGTACCACTTTTTGCTAAAAAAAAAAAGGTAAAAGGGACAAAAAAAAAGAGAGAACAGGGAAGAGAGGAAAATGAACATGGTGATTTTTTTTTTTTCTGTTAATCATTCTCTTTATTCCATTTTCTTCGTCTCCACAACATGCTACATCTAGCTACGGTCCAATCCTTTTTCTAAACCGTACTACGTACACCTTGCTATTTATAACATCTTAACTTTAATACCTCTAATAATTACAACTAATTGTTATTAGTCTTAACTTCCTGTTACAAATTAATGATCTCCAATACAAAATTCGCTTGGATCCCCGCTGGTGGTACAACCCCCATACCCCCCGTCATCCGTACCCACTTATTTTGGTGTTCCCAACGCCCCTGATATACGGCATCATGGCATAATCCATAAGCAGGGTATTTTGGATTATATGCAATTGGTTGTGGTATGCTAGACAATGCCCATTCAGCAACCAATATTCTGAGGACAATTTTCACCATCCTGGACCACATGAAGTGGCTGTGTTTTTTTTTTCAGAAATTATTAGCAACTTTTGCATGATACCATATGTGAAATTGCTTTAAACTGCAGTCATATAGTCCCAACAAGGCCTAGTCTTAGGCTAGTGGGCTTTGAGATACTTCCAAAATGACCTACTGGGCTATTCCCTGTCAACACTCGAGATGTTCACCGCAGCATGTCATGGAGTTTTTTCTTTTTTGGTGTGATGGTAGATATTGATGAGATGAAATCCGTAATTTTTGGAGCTTCATACCGCTTTCATTTTTCCCCGCAGGAGCATTCAGAAATATAGGGGGGTCACCATAAAAAAATGCCTGTTGATGCGAAGACAATTTTGAGGGCCTAAACGTGTAATGGAAACCCTCCCCAACTTTTGAAAATCACTATCTGGGTAATTTTTTGGTGAGACTTCAAATCTGGCATCAAAAATGTGATCGCTCCTATACTTTAAAATATTAGGTGTAAAATCAATATCGTTCATCTGGGACCAAGTTAGGGGTGTCAGAACTCCGTGAAGTAAAATATTTTTAATGTTGACTTTCTTGTTAATCTGAGTCAAACCTGCAGGACTTTCTCTAGTACAATAATAAGTACATTAGGTAAGTAATCGGTTGAGTTACAGCCTACTGCAAAATCCTAAATTTCGTATTTTGACATATATTGGCCTCCCTGAAAATCAATGTTGACCATAGGACATCACCCCTCTCGCTTCATATATCTTTGAAGATACTCATCAAGAACTAATTCTTGAAATAACCATCGGGTGTTTTGATGTCTTCATTTGTTTTCAGCACCAGAACCTTTTGCTGAATTCCACATATAATTTATAGTGATATACACGGTGCATGTACAATGACCTCTGGGTCACATATCTTTGTGTTGGGAAACTTTGAGTGTGTATTTTGTTGTGAAAAATAAAGACCCAAGCTAGTTCTTTCAAGGAAATTGTTTAATGATATTCTTCACATATCTTAAGTAGAGGAGTGGGTGTCGAATGTCAACATTGGTTTTTCAGGGGGGTCAAAATTGTCAAAAAAGTACAATTAAACCATTTTGGAAGGGCCTGTACCTCACTTATTACTTTCTAATGTGTTCATAATGTAATTGGTTTAAAAGTTTCTGCTATGTAACTCTGAGTGGGACCAAAAGATGGACACTTAAAATTGTCTTACTTTGGAGTTACAACTGGTATGACCCCCTATACTTGGCCCCGAATGCACAAGGCACATTTAAGCCTATTAACTCTAACAGAACCACGCTATGAACTTAAGGATGCCAGATTTGAATCTACACCAACAAAATATTACTTCCCAATACATAGTGATTTTCAAAGTTGTCGAGGGGTTTCATGACTAATCTGTGACCCTCTCACATAGTCTTTCACATTGCAACGTCACTTTTGATGGTGACCACCCCCGAAATTTCCAAATTGCTCTATCGGGAAAACGAAATGTACTAATGACGCTCAAATATTTCAATTCAGGATTTTTCATATTCTCAATTCTACCACCAAACTTAAAGTGAAAAAATCCACGACGTGCTGTGGTGCACATCTCGAACGTTGAAATGGAATGGCCCCTACTGTCTTTTAGGAAGCCATTGCCAAGTAATCCTTGAAAAAGCAGTGACAACACTGTCACTTTGTGACCATAAATAGTACAAACTTGCTTAAAACTGACAGATAAAGAGTTTTGTTTTGGCCCTCTTAGATGGTGTCCAATGGTTGGGGCATCCAATCTTTGAGTCGTGGATTTCCTGGTATCCACACACAATGAGGAAAAGGAAAGAAACAGGTAGGGACGGCCAAAAAATCCCAATTTCAGACGTCGCATGGTTTAACATGTAAAGGAAATCTTGACGAAAAATTCTGAATTTTTTATATGTTTGTCAAGGAATATTTCTTATTTCCAAACCGTTGGGGGCAGAAGAATCAACTCCATTTGAAAGGTTATTTTTGATTTCTTTTGTATAATAGACACTAATCATTGATTAAAAATATTTGAAATTTGCAGGAATAACTTCAAAGTGAAGGATAGTCCTGTAGAATTCTCAGAAGTTACCTTTTTCAACTGTTAGAATTGGAAAGAAAGGAAGAAAACGGCAGTATTCCAAGATACGATTTCCTCCATTCAATTACGGTTGTAGTAGTGTCCGGTCGGACAGTAATGACTAAAATCTCCGATTCTGTCCTTATTATGTTCCTTCTGGTCCTAAATCATTTGCAGTGGTATGTTAGGATACCTTACTTGTTACGTACATGCTAAAATCTGATTTTGGATGAGTTTTTCGAGTTTGTTGATTTAGCAAATCCTGATAGTGTCTTTAAATAACGAACGAGGGACGAGGTCGTATGTGGGTCATGTGCCGACCCACAACCAAAGGCCCCAAATTTGGTTTGTGGTTTGCAACTCTGTAATTGCTGTTATTGTTTGTTTGAATTTTGTGGTGAGTTGCTATAATTGAATTAGGCTTGCCTGCCACTGCCTGCCATGGAAAGAAAGAAGTTGCTCCCCTGGCTTGAAATATCGGGACGCGCAAGATACATTTGCATTTTTTGTCCCGATTTTTTGGAAGGCTTGCGACCACTGAATAAATTTGTCCAATTGTCCTCCCCGAACATTGTGAACACACACATTTGCTCCTATTTAGCACTTATTCAAGCAGCTAGATCCCAGGATGAACTTTGGAATTTTTTTGCTCTTCCTTGCCTTGGATTGCCTAGGTAACAACCCCTGACTAATTAAGGTTAATGGCTGAATATTTTTTAGCTTCTGGGCAATTCCGGAGTTGCGACGTACATTTCAGAAACTTTGGGGACCCAGAATTTTTTAATGATAGAGGCATTGGATTGTTATTAAACTCTAATCTGAATTGTCTTGGATAGAAGTAAAACATTGACAATCTTATTCCAATACCATTCTGGTCAGCAAGATAGGCCACAAAAATACCCCCTTTCGACGTATTCACAGAAAGTGTACGTTTGGAGGTACTTGTGTATCGGTCGCAATCGCTCCTTGGAAGTGTATGGAACAGGGTGGAAACTGATAGTTTTGTTTGCAAGAGGGAACCAGGTAAAATAACACCACAAGAAAAAAAATCACAGCCATTCGCTTTAGGTTAAGATTTTCTTATTTTTAACGTTGCGGACGTACAGTTTTTTGCGTTGCGGACGTACACTGTGAAATATTTCAATATGTAAACGTCCGCACAATATGCTAGTTTATCAACCTTGAAAACATGAAAACTTTATTTGTTGTTTAAAATACAAATAATCTATAAATAGTTGGCTTAGTGGTGAATTTGGGAGTGTACGTCCGCAACAAAAAAAAATTCAAATTTACATTTATTTGTAATATTTGTCACATTTTTGGGTTGCCATGTAATTTTTGATGGAGTTTCTCACTTTTTCACCACCAAAGTGTATCACAATCCAAAATGACTTCTGTACATGTTCATTTTCTTATCATCCTTATTATGGACCTTTAAAATTCTTACTTGCATCATCTGTTGCTGGTCGTGTTGTTATGGGGGGGCGGGGATCAATACACATTTAAAAATTAGCAAAATATTTTTAATTTTTTAGTGAATGTTTATTTCAAGCTTAAAACTGTACATAGTAAGGTGGTGAAAAGTGTAGGAGGATATTTGTTTTGGAGATCATTAATACAGGGTTTTGGTCCATAAGGGTGATACCCACAGAAAACAAACTAAGTATTAATTATGACTGTTCAGTTGCCCTTCTATGTTGGATAAAGATGCAAAAGGCTTTTAGAAGATCTATGTATTGGAAATTTACTTATTCATATCTTCAAGATTATCATGTACCCACACATAATTATGTGGCTGCTTGATTACATCACAGGGTGATCAATTTGTTAACTTTATTGTATTGCATTATTCAAATGTTCTTACAAGTGTTAAACTTTCCTCAAACTTAAAAATAAGGGCAAATGATCAAATATAGTTAATTAATCAATATTAAACATTCCATGAGTAATTGATGAAAAATTAAACCAGAGCATCAATGATTCAGAAGCCTCTCAAGTTGATTGGTATTCAAAGAGTACAAATGTTTTTTGTGATCCCTTATTTTACTTACAATGGGAGAATACTATGATAAACAAATTGACTTGGTACAAAAAATGTTGGTAATTCAGAACAAGGTGGTTCTCGACCACAGTCTTGCCTCTCTTTGTGATCGCAAAATGTGTACCACTTGTATGATGGCGTTAAAAGGTCCATATAGGGGTCAATGGGTGTCATACTCTGAACACCCCCTGAGTCAGTGGCTCTTCCTCTAACCATCTACTATGCTGCAATTGGCTCAAATAATTGTTTAGGCAGAAGATAAACAAATTAATATACTTTAAACCACCCTAACTGAAAATGCCTCCTTTAATCAGCACACTGAGCTTTAATCCCAACTGTTAACAACCCATATGGGCACGTGTCAGCAGTTGGATGATTCTTCCAACTGAATTTGGTGTCAATGCATGTGACCTTTGCATCCAATCTGTTAAATCCCCATATGGGTTTTGGCCAGTGGATCTTCTTCTGACCAAGATTGGTGATTTAGCATTTTATCTGCGACTGAAAAACAAATTCATAGATTTTTGAAGATTGCCCCTTAATTGCCCAATCTGTGAACACACCCTATACAAACCCAGCTTGGACCCAAGGGGGTTTCTGACTAATTTGGTGAAATTGGCTCAAGAGTTTGGGCAGGAAACAAATACAACACTTTAAAAAACCGAAATACCAGACAGACGTAAAGACAACCGTCATCTGTTTTTTAAACACATAATAAATATAACTGTCTGAAACACTATTAACCTAACAGTCATCTTGCTATACATATAGGTTTATTCTGTTAAAAAAAAGCTAAAGTGGGAGCACAAAGGATCACTTGTCAGAAGTCCTCTAATTAGTTAATTAGCTAATATAATAGAAACATTATACATAAAATTTAAATATAATAAAGTTAATGTCAAAGGACTCCATAATAATAGATAAGTTAATTACGTGCATTCTTACTTTGACATTAACTTATTATAAGTACTGCCGCGCGCTTTTTATCTCCACAACATACAACAACCATACATACATAATACATACCTGCTACAAGAGCTACATTGTGGAGTTTCACTGAAAAATCTCTTAAAAAGACACCTTTTAGACATATTTTTCAGAAAAATACACTTTTTCAAAACTATATAAGGAAGATTTCAAAACCTATATAGTTTTGCGATTTTTCTCTTAAAAAGACACTTTTTTAACATTTTAAAGATTTTTTCAATTTTTTTCAGTTGTTTTCCATTTTTAAAGAGTTTTTCCAACTATCTTAAGCCAAGGATTGCGCCGCAGGCCATATAGTTACCTAAACTAGAAAATCCTCTTCTACTCTTTTACGAATAAACCTCAATACTAGATTACAGTTTATTCCGTATATGACAATTTCATCACTAGTAACGCTAGTAAAAAACTCCACAAGAAGAAACGAGAGCATCCAGGATGCTGTGGCTTACTCCCGAGGTGTGGCGTTGAGTTTTGCAATGAGGTGAAACAAACCAATTAATGACAATTCCCATATCCTACCGTCCCTTCCGGCAATTTTTTGCCTCTTTTTCAAAATCACGGAGCACACCTTTTGTTTTTGGGAATTGCACCTAATCTAACAATAAAAATACGCTACCAACCTTTTTTGCGGTGATCGTCCCAGCTAAATGTAGTCTTTTTTCCGAAAAGGATGTTTGGGTATAGGCCTATAGCCATTTATTGTTCCTTGTTTCAGGCCACACAAAAAAATTCAAGTTTGGTTCCCAGTAAGTAGTCCAAAAACCGAAATGTAAATAAAATGCACTTTTATTTTTAATTAATTTTAAAAAATTGAAAGGGCTTCCCAGAAATTGCTCAAATTAGTTCAAACATTTGCAAATCATACTTGATTGTCAATTATTATTTTTATAAACAAAAATATTGATTTTGGGTCACTTGGATTCTTATAAAATACAAACATTCTAATCATGTCTGTTTTTATCTTAACTGCAATCTCCTCGTAAAAATAAAAGAAAAACAACAAATACAGTAAAATGCAAATTGCCCCAATTAAATGCATGTGCCTACTACTGCACAAACTTGAATCCATCCCCTGCTGATGCCACTATTCCATTCACAACTCACTGGCCTCCACCACCAATCACCCTAACCCATTTGGATTTGTATGCATCATTCCTGACTACCCCCACCCCTCAACCATCAACTCCATCACAAACCATGGAATACTTACTTTGTCCTTGTCAACCACTGATTCAGTATGCAATCAACCAGGGGCAGCCAAACGCTACAGACAACTAATATAGGTTAAAAAACCTAATTTTTGCAAAATTTATTGCTTAAGGTAGGATTATCAAGGAATTAAACCGTAAAATATAGATGACATTGGGGATTAGGAAGGGCTTGTGTAATGGCCCAGGCCAGGGAGATTAGAACAGAAAATTATTTACAGTACTCATTTCACTGCTGTTTTTCTCAACTTTAATTACAACTTTGAAGAAAATTAATTTTCTTCATTTGACATCTTCCCCAATTTGTCAATTTCCAGAATTGTAGAATTAAAACTACATCCTCTGTTTGACCTGCTATATATGGTCAGAATGGTCAGAGTTATAAACCCTGATCTATGTTATAAAGCTAAATTGCTTTTACTAGACATTCCCTTCCTGTCAGCCACCCAACTCAACCAACCAAATCCAAATCCAACCATTAATAAGGAAACTTTTCCCACCTGTCAACCAAGTATATTCACTGGCCCTGTGTCAAAACCAAGTACTTTACAAAATTTTGTCAGACAGGATTCTCCTGCAACTTTTTGGTCTAGGAACTGAAAAAAGAGCCTAAAATGAGGGTCTTAAAGGTGGTAAGACACATACTTCCCCCCAATGTTAGAACTCCCCCCCCAAAACCTGTACATTAATTGTTTTTGCTGTCATACTCCACATTTTGAACAGTTTTTAAATTTTTATTACCACATTTTTTACCATTAACATTTAATTTCCAATTCACACACACAAGCACAGCACACCTGCAAACACACACACCCACACAAATGTCACATCCACAATCGTTTCATAAATAATGAAGTGGCATTCAACAAGGAAAAAAAGAGACTTTTTTTAATGTTGTCATACAACGAAAACTTTCTACATTTTAAGAGTAACAACTCCATGGTGACAACCTTATGTTATATTGTCACTACCATACCAGTGTAAAAATGTACTAGGTCATTGCTATATGAATGAACTGCAGAGTGGCAGGGTCACTCTAAGCAAAAACATAAACATCCAGCCTACACATAAGCACATGTGGTGTATATGGAATTACGACCTTGATGTCCAAAATGTTTCCTCCCGGTTTCTTGTAAGACCTTACTACATGGCCCATGCAAAGAGTCTCCAGACAACACAGTGAACCAAGTATTGACTATGATTTTAAGTCTAACAAGAAATGTGTTCAAGTGTAACACTTTCTGTGCGTTTTTTGATAGTTTTTGATGCCCTTTTCTTCTGCGTGTTATTAATGTGTCCAGGGGGTGAGTGTTTGGCCCTATAGACCTTTCTCACTCCTTCCATATAACTGTTTTTGTTTTCATACTGTGGAGTATGGGAAATAAAGTTTGATGAACTAATGGATCTATCACCCAGCACTCTGTTATAGACTTACTTCATAAGCCAAAAATACACCCACATGTAAAATACTCCCACACTGTCTCTTTATACCCAGACAATACTCCCACAATGTATCTCTAGTAGTACATACATACATACATCTGTCTGTACATGTTAGAGATTAACTCTGTCCTAGCCTGCCGATCCACAACCGATATATCGAATGAAAGAAAGGGCAAAGTATAATTGGTATTTAACCATTTTTTAAGTTGGAAAAACAAGTTTCTCAACTGACTTTAATAAATGTATTTAGCTGATCACTTGCATCAATATAATTCTTTTCCTACATGAGATACTTAAGCTAATGACGCTACTTTACCCGTACTAAAACAACATCACGATCTCACTTCAAGCGGTTTTTCCAAATTCAGCTATACTGCAACTGTTATATTGTCCTTGTCTAAGTTGACAAACGCATGACAGGGCCGCAATGACCTACTGCTCTCCCACGGAAAATTGGTCCGGTATAGTGAACTGAGAAAATTACCTGCTTTATATTTTTGTTTGTATCTTTTGGTGCTTCAGCCTTCAATGAACATTAACATCCTTGAGGCAAGTCCAGAAATACGGCAGAAATATTCCCGTTTCTAACTCTTTCGTTACATATTTTTTTTACGTTTTCACTTGCAGTGGCTGGTATTTTTGTACAGCATCAACAGTGTCATAATAAATACGTAGAAGAGACTAAATTTTCAGTACTAATTTGTATAGAACATTAACATTTATAATAATATTTGTTTCCACCACCTGTATAGCTTTAAATTACCAAGTCTCACGTGGTGCTGCTCAATCTCATTCCATTCTCCTCATGATTGTAATTGCTTGAAAGAAAAGGGGATCAGCAGAAAGTTTTTGTTTTGATTTTTCAACCGCGTTACGGAAAGTAATGTTCCACAGTGTAGTTGTGACACAGACTGCAAAAATATCTAAATCAATTGATACTGCGTGAGAGCCTGAGAGACTGACTTTAACAGCCATAGATCGACTGTAAATGAACTAATCTAAATCATAGGTTTCTTTTATGATTTTTTTTTGCAACAGAGAGGGTCAGAAATTTTGATTAAATACGAGACATCCCTCAACTGGGTGTACACCTATGGAACCCATTGGCACTGAGATTCAGAAATTAAACATTTTTGATCGTATTTAGCTCTGTGGGATTGACGAGCACCAGACCCATTTTCACAATGCTAGTATGCTACGTCATTAGGCTGGCTAATATCCAAGCTCATACTTTCCGAACCCCCGTAGTTTTTGATACACGAGCCAAACATGAGCGCACGCGTTGTGGTTAAGAATGAATTTCAATTTGCATGAACATAGATAACCGCTATCTATAACAAGGCCCATGGGAGCTTGCTAACTCATCAATCCATGCTCATCGTTGATTATATGAATACATAAAGAATAAGGGGGTCATGGTCATGAATTTTTCTCAGCCTTGCGAGGCGCGATATGTACAACACGCACTCATGCACGCTATGCTCTGGCAGCTGTCCCGACACATGTTTTCCCGGGGATCCATTTAAGTCATCGAGATTGATTGCGGACCTGCGGTGGGGGGCAAATGACAGAAAATATGTTTAAAAAAATGACTGGGAAAACTCATAAAAATCAATACAAATGATAAAGAAGGGAATACCATGGTTTTGTAAATTGTTCTTTTGCGAACCAAGAATTGCATAAATAATTTTTCCCCAATTACCACAATGTCAACTATAGAGTCGTACACGCACATGTCCTTCGCATCTGTCAGCTTGTCAAGCATAATTAGCATATATTGTAGACGGCCTGACCTGGGATGGACGGCACGTGAAGGCCAGTCGATTACAGTATATTGTAACAAAAGTTTTGGATTTATAAACTTGAAACCACATTTTGAAAATGCAATCAATAATAAATAAATATCAATTTAAAAAACGAGCATGATGGTCTGGATATTCGATGAACTCAGGAAGAAGAGTTTTGCGGGAATTTACAAAGCCGCATTATTGATGGGTGGTCTTTCATTTTTACGCCCTTCTGGTAGTAAAAGAAACCTTATCCTCCAAAACACCTCATCGGAACTTGTAGCAAATGTGGGCCACACAGATGTCCTGGGTGTGAATTCTAATCATTGTGCACGCGATTCCCTATAGGCCCTGTGTTTAAAAAGTTGAACCCCCAGTGCAACTCCTACTAGTACTCACCAGGGTTGGTCGATCCTTTACATATAGGGCAAACCATCGGATCGGATCGGTGGATCGGCCGATACGACAAAAAAGTATCGGCCATCGATCGGCAGAGGAACCCTGGATCGGTTAATCGCTAGTAAATGTCGCACACACACACCACACGTGCATGCATGCATACATCCACCATACACACACATACACACAGAGGAAAGGTTTGGGGATCCAGAAATTCCATACATTTTAAATTGAAAAGAAATATTTTGTGGATTTTTTATAGGGGTAGAAGATTACTATCTGACTGACCAGAATAAATGAGTAGAAATTCTATTGATTGGGTGATTCCCTGGGCTTATTAGGCAAAATAACACAATTTACATTTTGAAAAAATATAAACCATTTTTTCAAAGTACAAAATGTTTACCTTATATTATCTATATCCATTGGTAAACCTGGTACAGCCTTATTGCTAAACTGCACATCTGTCTGACCAAGGTACTGCATGAAGCTTGTTTAACCAACAGCATGGGAATGTGGTCCTTGCTAAAAGTCTTGTGACCCTAGCTACTACCTAGTGTAATAAACATGTAATTTGGGCAGCACACCACTGACCACCCAGGTACAAACATTAATCTGCAAAGGCATATATCAGGCTAGCATTTCCAACATAGCAGCTCTAGACAAGTGAATGCTGCAATGAAAAAATGCCTACTAATGTCCCTTGGAAATCAGGGCCAAAATACAAAAAATACCCCCCAAAACCCAATTTGAACTCACAAGTTTCAAAAAATTGCTTCATAGAAAGCACCAACAATTTCAATACTTTGCATAACTGTGATTTCCATGTTTTCTCGAGATTTAACAAGATACAAAAGACTAGTTTTATATTTAGTGGCTGCACTTGACAGAAAATCTTCTACTCAATGGCATAGCCTAGCTATTGATAGGCTGAAAAATCACATCCTAGTCATACAGGGTGCTCCAAATTTTAAACAATATTTTTTGATTGAATAAAACTAGAAGTCCGCTGTTCTCGCTTTCGCACTAGCTATATTCAAAAATATAAGCTTTTGGGCCGCCCATGACCCTTTGACCCTGTCCGTGGACCTTTGATTCTCATCAACATATGAGGATCGCATGGTGCACCTATGACCAAAGTTTGGTTCCACTTGAAATTCAACTTTCAATTTAGTCATTTTACATTTTAAGCCCTTTTTCAACTTGACCTCACATGACCTTTGACGTTCAACATGACCTTTTGACCTCATCAACTATGAGGGATTCCATTGTGCGCCTATGACAGAAGTTTGGTTCCAATTTAGTTAAACTTTTCAATTGAGGTCAATTTAAAAAAAAAACAACAATTTGTGACACACCATACACACACACCATCCAACACACATCACACTACACAACGCACAAGGATTGCTAAGTGTCCTGCCAGCTATAGCTGGCGGCCCACAAAAATACCCTGAAAAGGGCAAATGTTTTTTCCCACCTCCAATCTGAATCTGCCCTCCCTCGCCTCCCCTTCCTAGTCCTCCATCCGCACCTTATTTTTAAAATATTATACATACTGCTAGGAAATTTCTTCACATAATCTCTAAAAAGTGCATTTCTTTCTTTCAATGACACCAAATTCTAATGATAAAATTTGAAGGGAAATATGATATGTTAAACATGACTTGGTGATGGAAAATGTAACAACAACTGCCAAATCATGTACCCAATATATGAACATGACCAGCTAACATCCCAAATCCACCTAGTTCACACAAACATGGTCATTTCCCAAAATTATCCAAAATTCTGAAAACTAACTTCAAATTTTTGCATTTAACAATTGTTACTACACACTTTTGATGTTGACTTTCCCCCACCAAACATAATGTGCTTCCCAGCTGATTAGACCCATGAACAAATAGTCTCCAAACACAGGGGATTGAAACAGTAGCAAATGTTGTGAAACACAAAAAAATTACCATCCAAATTATACCCACCTTTGCCAATTTTCAACATAATTATAGGGAAGATTTTATTTTGTTAATTGATCTGTCCTGTTATCAGGTATCATGTACAGTACAATTGTACCAACATGTACACAAAATTATGCTCTAACAAGCTATGCAAATCGTTTCTGATCTTGCTACAATCATACATCATATCCATAACATTACATAAAACAGCAGAAATCACACCCCTTTTAATTTAATTTGCATAGTCCCCATAGATGTAATGATAGACCAAACGAATGATAGCAGGCCAATCCCATTTTTTCCTTAGGGGTGTGTGGAATGCATGCATATAACTGTGTATAAGTGTGTAACTTGTAATTTGTAGTGTCTGTCGTGTGGTATGTGTGGTGGGTGTACTTGTAAGTTGAGGAACCGCCCTACATATTGGCTTTCGTCGCGTTCGTCGTCGTATCGAGTTTGTCCTTATATAGTGTAGCATTTGTTTACTTTACTTATTTGTTTTGGCTAGAAGCCCCACGTAAATTTGCCAGGACTTAGTAGGGGTGATAGAAACGGTATGTCGAAGGATAAGGTATATGATTTGAATTAATATACAATATCGGAAATCTGAAGAAAATGAAAAAACCTTTGACTGCTTAAAGTGATTTGCGAGAGATCTTTTTGTCAGAGAAAGGTTTGAAGAAGGAATAATCTGCTTAAGTTGTTTTGAGCTTCGAGTGTTACCTATTTCGCAAGATGGTTTCAACCAGTTCAAGTGTCTAGATGTTCCTGTCCGGTTCCTTACTTGGTGCAGGGGTTTATTTTTTAATTAGTGAAATGGCTGAGGGCAATCTATGATACTTTTTAGGGTTGTAATCTTCCTACTGTTGTAAGTATATTATATAATAAACCTGTTTATATTAAGGGAATATAGGGATCTTTGTGATGGAGACTACTGTGATGTATTTTGAAGAGACCATCTTCGCTTGGGTTGCCGTCGTATCGACCCCTAAAGCTAAATGGAAGTTCGCACATCTTACGTCATAGCTCGTTTGCTAGATGTCCACGTTGGAGGAAGAATCGAGTACTATCCCATAATACTTTGTTCATTGTCCATAACGCTGGTATTAGTTTTAAAGCTTGGTACTTCATTATCTGTCCATGATGCAGTCTTAAAAACCTCTCTACTCTATCTGGCGTTATGGGATATGGTGAAATCGGTCGCATGATCTAATCTAGAAGATTACACTCATTTGTGACCACGTGTGAAAGAATCGTGTAATCACTAATATCCCATAATACATTGTGTCAAGCTATCCAAATAACATGGTTACAACAGTGGGTGACATTACGATGTGCACACGCAATCTGAATCCTTGATCTATGCTACTGTGTTTTGGGATTATGGTGAAATAGTTTTACTAGTTTGTAGTGTAAATACTATAACATCATTGGACAGGAAAAACTCCATGCCCTTGACCAGGTTAGGATATCTCCTGTGTAAACCTATATTAAGAGGATTTGCTTTAAACATGTTCAGGGCCAAAATCGAGGGTTTTTTTTTTGGCCAATGCTGAAAGTGAAAGATATTTGTGCTGCATTAACTTTTTTGGCACCCTTTTTGCACTTATGAGCACAAAATTAAGAGTGCTAATATATTGTTTAGAATAGCTAAAGTATTTCTTTTAAAAAAGAAAAAAATAGGTAACAAAAATGAGTAAGGGACCATGTTTAAAAATTACAATGCCCGAAAAACTTAACACACAAAATTATCAGTAATTAGGTCTTAACTAATGCTACGTTGTCTTAAAATGTTAATATTAATAAAAAAAGAAAAATTAAAAATTTAACTTTTAAATTAAACTTTTAGTACACATATTTGAATAAGAATTGCAGGTTTTTTTGTCTTATGTAAATATCTGTTGCGGACGTACACGTTGCGGACGTACATTTAGTTGTAACGTCCGCAACAGTAATCTCAAAATGAGGTGATGTAGAATGTTAATTTACTGCTGTTTATATGGCCCACGTAGGGTAAAAAGAAGATATGAGTTAATATAATTTGACATACTCAGTTATTTTTTAAACTAAAAAACTACGTATTTTTTGTTGCGGACGTACATTTAAGGAGATACCCAGTAAATCATGGCCATTAAAAAAAATTCACAGCTTTGAAATATTATTCATATTGGATTCAAATGCATATGCAATGACTTTTAAAAAGAATCCTTACTAATTGTCAATACATATTTTGAGTTCCTCATCCTATTACAGGGTGAATAAAAAATTCAAATTTTCTCCTGCAGAAATGTGCATTTTGACACCTCTGTCGGTAGAGCCTTAAATCTGACAAAACATGAATATTTGGTAAAGTTCCATATTATTCCTGAACCTTGATTATGAAATAAAACTTAAGCAAATATAACAATTTTCAAATTTTGACCATTTGGTTGACCTAATTACGGAATTGCCCTTCAAGTGTATTGGCAAAAAAAAACATACGTGCTCATTTTGACGACGAATAATGGCATGAGCCCCACAAGGGCGCATGCCATTATGAGTCTGGTCAAACTGATTGTGCACTGGTTTTTGACACTGCATGAGAAACTAAAAATATGCAGACATTAACCTAATTCATTAAAGGTGCTTGTTCCAATCATCTTTGGGACCCCCCTCCCCCGATTTAACCGGAAGTAGTATCAATTTTGATATCAGATGAAAGGCCATATTTTTCTCATTTTCCTCCCGAAATTTCAGCTTCCAAATTCATTTCCTTTCCAAGATATTGACAAAAAAATGCCGTTTTTATGGTTAACCATCAATAATTAGCACAGTAGTGAATAGGGCATTGCACTATGCATTATCGCATCTAGCATCAGAACCGCAAGTTAAGTTTCCCACGGTAATTATTGGTCAGCGTATAAAAGTGTCAGGCTCCCATATCAAGTAGAAAACACGATAGACAAAAATCAGAACAAGCACCTTTAACATTATAACTGCAGACATTTTTTTAAAATCTTAAAGGTGCATTTCGTGATTTCAGCACCTTCTGTTTTATTCATTGATCACTAGATATCCTTGAGAAAAGCGTATTCCCAAAACTTGAGCTGATCCCGATCTTGCGGTTTTGTGTTATGAGCAATTGTTCGTTTCCACGGTCCCATAGGCTACTGTGTTGTAATTTCTGTCCGTTTACGGACAGAAAATACAAAATTGCGAATTTCTTACAGCTGCGACCGAATTTTCACGTAAGATTGGGCACTCGTGGATTACTAAGGCTAACGGTTCAGATGATATAAAAATCTCAACATCTTTTAGGTAAGTCGGGGGGACGAGGTTGTGGATCACGAAATGCCCCTTTAATACGTCAAAAAATCCAATGCAGTAAATGTTTCTAATGAAAAAGATGCACACACCAGCCTATAAAATGAATCAATTCAACGTCACCCATTCGTTCAAAGCACATCACTGCATATGCTCATTAACATATGCACCGTGCAGTGACAAATATCAATGCATGGTTTTGCCCAATCATACACATGTATTTCTTTTCTCGAAATGTTTATGAATATATACAAATCAAATAGTCTAGAGTCGAGAAGGTCACAACTAATACTTCCATGAAGAAAATCTGCGTAACTTTTTGGAGAGTGTGAGATGAGAGTAATGCTACAACATCGAAATGCCACCATCATAATGTACAAGAGTAAAAGAATGGAAATGGGAATGGAATGGGAAACCAGGGGCGTATCCAGGATGACATACCCAGGGGGGGCAAACTGAGGATGGACTTTTGGCGCCCCTGTGGAAATTGAAAATGGCGCACCTTCGCACCTATTGTTGTATATGCATAAACGTACATAGTCCTTTTGGGGGGCGAGCGTAGCGAGCCGGGAAAATTTTTGAAATTGTGTCGGCAAATGGACAGTTTTGTCTGAGAACGCCCCTGCAAGTGATAAATAACAGTTAGTTCCAACTTCCGAACAACTAGCTTTATTAAATCAACAGACGCCAATTTAACGCCGAAAAAGGCTGAGAACGTGGTCAGACTTAGATGTTGTTCATGAATGAATGCAGCTACATTCTCCTTGATTTTAGATTTCCTTTTTGCACCCCTTAAACTTTTTTTCAACCCCTTTCCTTCTTTTCTGTTTTTGACACCCCTTTTTTATTTCTATATCCCCTTTTCTTTCCAGTTTCATGTTGCTGTTTCAACCCTTTTCCTTTTTCTTTTCTGTTTTGATGCCCCTTATTATTCCCCTTTAAACTCCAATTTCATTTGCTATTCTTTGCGTACGTTTCCTTAAACTATTTTAAAACCCTTTTCGGTTTTTTTTTCCTTTCAGTTTTTGACGCCCTTTACTTTTCGTTAGCTCCAATTTATTTTGCTATTTTAGCGCCCTTTTAATTCCTTAAACTTTTTCTCAACCTTTTAGGGCCTATTCTTTTACTTTTGACGCCCTTTAATTTTGTTACTTCTCTTTTCTTTCCACCTTTCTTTCTTCCTTTTTGGCACCCCTTTCCTTTCTCCGTTTTCTTTTCTTTCCTCTTTTTTGCTGCACCTTATCAACACCCCTTCGTTTCTCTATTACTTTGCTTTTCTTATACTCTAAGTGCTTTGAATGGCGCCCCTTCGTTACTATTTTTTATCCATCTCTTTCACATTATGGGGGCCACATTTTTGGTGCTTCTTAGCTTTCCCTTACAGTTCCATCCTTTGTAATTGTCCCCCTTCCCCTTTTCATTTCCCTCTACTCCCATTCTATCTCCCCAGAGCTTCCCCCTTATCATTTCCCTTTCCTCCCCTTCTATCTCTAATTTGCTTTCTTTGCCTTCCCCTTTCCTTTCCTTTCCTTTCCTTCCCCTTCCTTTCCTTCCCCTTCCTTTCCTTCCCCTTCCTTTCCTTCCCCTTCCTTTTCTTTTCCCTTTCCTTCTTTTCTCTTTTCCTTCTTTTTGGCGCCCCTTTGGCCACCCGGGGGGGCAAGCACCCCTTTGCCCCCCAAGATATGCCACTTGAAACCCATTTTACACATCAAAGTAGAAATAAAACAATAAAGTGATCTCTTTTCAATGTCACCTTTAGAAATCAATTTTAGAATATGGATCAAGCAATTTTAAAATCTCCAATACCTTCAAATTGAAACACCCCAAATCAAAATATGGATTCCCGAATTGTTTGTTTTTTTAAAACACAAATATGGATCATGGGAATACTATTTGACCACTGTAGACTCAATCCTTGCCTTGACACCCAAAAACTAATAACGAAAATCTATTAAAAGAAAAAAAATTGTGATCGTAAAAAAATGATTTACCTCTCTACTGTGCTCTGCACCTGGTTTTGTCCTGACCAGATTTTAATAATTAATCAAGTTACCACCACACATACTTTTCTCTCTACTGGAAGACAGACACTAATTAGAAAATGGCTGCTTTGGGGAGCATCGTCACCCGGAGGATTTGGTGCCACGGTTGTAACAAGATGCTCCTGCCAATGCTAGCACCGGGATTGCCGACTCAAAAGAGAGGAAAGCTTCTTCAGAAGGAACTATCTGTAGGTCTTGATGATGAAGCAAGCTCAAGAAGAATGTTCCATTCATCTCGTTTTCCACAATTTCAAGAGGGATTACCGGTAACCAGGAGAAGAGGGGGAGAAATGGCGGATGAGTTAGACAGGTAGGAATCCTATGTAATGGATTAGGAAGGGTTCTTGGAACCTACAGCATACGTACCAAACTTGGTACTTTTTTTTATTTACAGTTTTAATTTATTTACCTATTTTGTCAATTATGAATATTCATGAAAATATTGCAACCTAAAGGCCGACTCAGACATTTTGAAATATACTTTTTTTGTGTATTAATTAAAAATAGTCAACTAGAACTAAAGAAAATCACAAAAAATGGCCAATTCCAAAATTTGATTTTTTGTTTTGATGCAGTAAACCTTTATGTATAGCATAACAGTGCCATAGGATCCTGTGTACAACACAAATTCTGGATCCGGTATTTTATAACAAAGATGTGATTTTCTATAAGGACTCCAGTTTGAGCTTAGCTATTTCACACAGTGATTATTATATGGACAGGCATTATGTTTATGCAAAAACATGATTTGTTTGAAAAATGAGGGCGCACTCCTCGGGAAATCTCTGAGTCGGCCTTTAAAGGGATATGCAGCAATAATGCAAGAAGATAAAAAAAGGTGTGGAAATTTATAATATTAGCTTATAAAATCAGGCACAAGTGGATGTGTACAATTAACTACATAGAAACAAAACAAAAAAAAAATAACCAAATAGTTACACAAATTAAGAATGAATTTGTCAAACAGTCTTTTGCAAATTGACATGCAGTGATGGCGACACAAAATGTGCACTAAACAGCCTGATATTGTGGTACATGCATAAGTACAGAATAAACAAAGATCAATAATAATGTATGTGTTTGACCAATATATATTTATGGGAGGTTCTGCATCTGCCTTAAAGACAATGCAATTTGTTACATCAACATCAGATTGAAGGTAAGCAGATTCCTGTATGAGTCCAAGAAACCACTAACCACTTTGTGCCCTTAATGCCTGTAATGTCACCAGCCTGGAGAAAATACCTCTATGAGAAAACCTAGTGTTTCACACATACCCAAGGGGGTGAAGCCCATTCAAAACCAGTCGTCCGTGCTGGGCGCTGACATTTTGAATATTGCATGGAATAATTATTAGTTTGGGTGCTTGTATACACACATAATGTCAATTCGATACAAACAATCCGGCAAAATATCAGTTGTTGGATGTTGGGTGCTATTGGGTGGTTAAATTTTGTCCTACCCATGGCCACACAACGAATGAAATGACACGTCAGTCGTCTTGATTTAAATAAACCGCCTCAAGGAATACATCTTTTCACCTAAGCGCGCATTGCATTATGGGAAAAAAAGAGTATCTGAGCACAATGATCCAGGTGCACTATTATTACACCTGGCCACCTCTAACACATACATCAATTTGTATCACTACCGATTAGTGTATATGTATGCAAAGCGGCACCCACAGTATGTGAAAGAAGCGGAGGCAGCCATTGCTTTCTATTGTTGGTACTCTATGTTTTCTTTGTGGTCGGCAAAACATGCGAGACGATGAATTTCTAAAGATGACGTAACGCTTTACCTCTCTATCTATATAGAACCTCTTTGCACATACCCTGCTTGATTGCCTTCAAATGAACTACTGGATAATACAAGATTATATGATCAATAATTCTACCAGTAATCCCAATGTGTTATTATTTTGGTGATTAGCCTTAATGCAACATTTCCTAATCCTTTAATCCAGTCTTGGCCTGTCCACCTTGTTTGTAACATCCATGAGAATTACCGCTGGGCCACAGAGGACTGTGTTTACGCGGATACCAGAGAAATGAGCACTAATGTATTTCAGTCTTTATTTCAGAGTTTCAAGCGGCTGTAATTCTCACACCTGACCTAGATAGCGAGAGGTCCGGGTTCGAGACCGTGTATTTTTCGTCTTTATTTAATTCTGTGCTCGCCAGTTTCTCCGAGCTTCTATAATAATATTTATCAAGTTAATTTCTCGGGTTGTATCATTTACTGGATCCTCGCGTGCATTGAATTGAGTTTCACATTGTCATAGATTCTGCTAGAATCATGCATCATAGGCCCACCCTTCTATAAATTTGTAATATTTTTGTAAAAATTGTGTATTTTACATGTCACCAGAATAGGAAATGTCAACATCACGTGTGCAGTATAATCTATATTCAGTCGTGTCAAACAATAACTAACAAAACATCAATTCATAATTAGTCACCAGACAATTTGCAGTGGCAGCACTTTCTGCAGTCAATGCCGTTTCAAATGTTCACTGTGTTTGAATTTTGCACCCAGATGTAGCATGCATATGCATGTAGAGTTCCGGGTGACTTGCTTCCAATACCTAAAAGTTCCGGATGACTTACCTGCAATACAAATCAGACTCGCCACAAAATGGCGGCGTCCCCCTAGTCCCAATAATTGTGACTACACATTTGACATTTATCTTAACATTGATCATTATCATATGACTGAATGTGTAGTCACAAAAGGTTATGTGTAATTGGTTTGCCATTCAACAATTCTACTGCACTCACCTCTCCAATCAGTTTCAAGCAGCAGATGCAACCAAAATGATGTATACTAAAAAGTATATCATCCATCCATCATATAGTATTATCCTTACTATCGCTTCTATCCAGTTTTTAAGACTGAACATGCAGGAGGTAATTGTTTTCAGAAAAATCAGTGATTTTATTCTGCTTTCTTTACACTTTACTTTTTGAAGGAGTTTGGTGCTGGTCAGATTTGGACAATCAAATTTCATCAGAATTTCATACTTAGTTGCCAGCATTTTGACAAATCTTTTATTATGATACTTCCAGACATAGTAGAAGTGGTCCTCAAGATAAAATCAGGTAAATTTGATGGATTTGGAGGCTTTTATTTTAAACTAAAATTGGTGGTGATTAAATGGCTAACCAATTACACATAACCTTTTGTGACTACACATTCAGTGATATGATAATGACCAATGTTAAAACTGGTAACTGAAAACGTCTGAATTTGGGCAAAAATGGTCTGAATTTTAATCAATCACAACAATGAGGAATTATCTATTGTTACTCCTACAATTTCAGACTACATTCAGACAAATTCAGACACCAGTTCAGACACTTGCACCCAAATCTGCATTGTATAAAAAGCAATCAACTGACTCAACGGATTTCGTATTGGGGGTTTGGCTAATAGGAAAAAGTAGAGTACAATACTGAGGGTTTGTAATATCAATAGGCCAGCACTTTTATGTTGGGTATCATTGCGCTTTGTAATTATTGATTTGTTCTGGTGGGCAAAGCACTTAACTTTGGGTGGGCAAAGTGTCTGAATGTGGGTTTGAATTAAGCTAATTCCATATTATACAGCCTTTCCAAATCAGACCTCTTGCCCAAAGTCAGACACTTTTCAGTTTACCAGTGTACAATAAATGTCAAATGTGTTAGTCACACTATTGGGACTAGCATTCCCTGGCAATGCTGCACTTATCAGGTAAGCATCGTAAACTTTAAAATTTCATTTTTCATGGTTAATTCTGGAAACTCGGGGCTGTTCGTTGACCACCATTTAACATCCCGAAGATCCGTGTGATATTAAACTTAGACTTACATATACTGCATACGTGTAAACGTGTAGTGAATTTTTTAAACGGGTAGTACCCTTCCGTTTCATGTAACGTTAAACGTCTTACACGTCCAGCACCTAGTTGACACCATTAACATCCGCGAAGATCCAGTGTGATATAAAATAACTTCCATATACGCATACGCCAAAATTAATGCACGCAAACGAGGTATTTATGATCCCTATTTTCATCTTCATTCGTCCAGTTCAATCGCACACGCCGCATTAACGTCAGAGCTGGTCATATGCACATCTGCCTGCAATCAAGTCTAATCACAGAAATTCCTGTTTTTCCAGAACGCCTTATATTCTTCAATTAATCAGTATTCAAAACAAAGGGCGTAAGTAGTACGCAGGTATGCGGACATCGACTAACGCGGCGACAAGGGCTGTGCATGCGCGCACAAGAAATATTAACATAATAGGCGCTGTGCGTGCTCGGGTACTTGTGTTGAGGAAGATTGAGTTGTAAGTGAACAAAACAACAGTGGGACGCAAAAGGATCCCTGCCACGGGATAGTCGGGGGGTAGTGGTCGATCAAGTACCCTATACGAAGCCGGTTTTATGAACCGGGAACATGGGGACCAACTACTGTGATCTTTAAAATTAGTTTTAGCACAATACTTTCAGTTTCCTAAATGTCTCGGCGGCAGTAATACTCTTTCAGTCGGCAATTCTTGAAATGAAAAAAATAGTACTATGTTGAATTGGTGTTTAAATGAAAAAAAGGTAAGGAAATACACTGACACACGCTACAGTCTCAATGATCACTGGTTGTACTCCCTCGTTTACTATCCGAGATTACAGTATTTCGCAATCACGTAAGCTCCAAACAGCGTGATGAACGAACGTGAAAATTGTCAACGGATCCGGAGGCCTGTCACAGTCGTTCCCCACACATCCTCGAGATTTTGTCAACATTAATGCGCTGCTGCGATAGGAGCACGGAAAGCATGGATAGGAGACGAGAAATTACTGATTTTCCAGTCAAAAGTGAGTAATCGCCATTGATTATATGAACGCAAAGGGCCTTAGTTAACATTAATCCCTGGTATTGCTCAATGGCAATTGTGATTAAACGTCCGCATGCATCGTTAGTTCGTACCGCAACCCGGATTGTATCCCCCTAGGGTACAACTTGGGTTGCGGACACTATGGTAGGCCAGCGACACAACCTTATGGACATTTCCAGAGGCAATAATGCTGCAGACGTTTGGTCACACCTATGCCCAATTGAGCAATATCATAGGGATAATGTTAACTAAGGCACTCTGGGGTTACTATCAATGCGATACTCACGTTCGTGTGACGGGAAACATATCGGCAATTTTTGTCGGGCTTCTATCAGGATTCTATCGTAGCACGGTCATGTGTTTATATCTCTCGAGGGTATAATCTGGAAACAAACGCTCTAGGGCCACTGACCTGTATAGAGGTCAGGTAATATGGCGTATCGGCTGCGACAGGCCGCCGATCCCCATGTGCAATTTTCATGTTCGTTCAACATGCTCTGTTTGGAGCTTTAGGTGATTGCGAATATTGCAGAATACAAGAAGGGACAGCATGAATCGGTCACCAAGCAACTCACTGTGCTAAGACAATGACATCACAGCTTTAGCAGTCTAGCTCAGAAGTGTTAATCATTCTGTACACGAGACGCAGTGAATTTTATCAGTAAAAGACTTTCAGTAATTGAGTGTTACGTTAAGATTTAAAAGAATTTCGAAAGATGTGTACTCTAATTGTTCAAATTTCTGTTTTGAAAAAAAAAAAAATGTATTTCCAATGGCGGCGCCTGCATCGCAACTTTGTTGTGCCAACGTGCCTGGATGCTAATTTTAACTCTGCACAGCAACAACAATACGATTTGCATATGCTCAACATTAAAATGCAAATTTTGACATAGCGCGTTCCCGGATGGTAAACGAAAGCAGTAGCAACCACATTGATCAACGTGAGACTGCAGCGTGGGCCAGTACCTTAAGTATTTCATTGCATTTTCGGCATGTTACCCTAACAATTCGACATAGTTACTATTCATAGAATTGCTACTCTGGCTTTACTACTGTCGCTGGAGACATTTAGGAAACTGTAAGTACTTTCTAAAAAGGAATTTTGAAGAGCACATAAGTTGGTCCATTGTTCCCGTTCAGAAATATCGGTTTTGTAAAGGGTACTTGTTTGACCACTATGCATAGTTGCCTCTTGAAATGTCCATTTCGTGTGCTCGCTGGGGCTGGATATAGCCCGGAACGTATGTTGTAGACCCGGGGGGATACAACCCTTGCGTTGCGGTACCGAAACTAGTCAGGGGGATAATATCCAAAGTTATAAAATAATAAAACATTAAATTGTGTAAAGAGTTTGATTATAAAATAAATACACTAAGCATATTATCTCATAAATGAGATAATAAATATATTTATGTAGGTAATACACCAGGTATATTGCAGGCAGGGGTCGATTTAGAAAATAAAATCTACATGCACATGTTAGCTTTTTTCCCAAATTAGGGCTGATAATACAGAAAAATAACATGCACAGAGGAAAATTCACATACACAGAGTCAATATTACATGCACTGGTGCATGTGTGCACCTGGGTAAATCGAACCCTGATCGCAGGATTTTCATCAGGCACCGCATTAATATTGGTAATATTTTTCCTTCTTACCCATGTAAACATTTTAAAGATTCAGATCGGCAAAGTAACCTGGTTCTTGGCTCTTGCAAAATTGCAATTTCTAGCTTGAGATAAGTTGACCAGTCCCAATGGCAATGCAAAAAGATTACATCCATGATCCTGCAGTGCCAGTGACCTGGACATCACATTAACCAGTGAGTGTACAGAGATCGAAAATGCTAATTAATTAGCGTTAATGATCCCCGCTAAATGACAATACAAATTTACCGCGCCCATTGTGACGTAAGAGGTTCGACAAACTTCGGGACAAATTGGACCCTT
>JAMKCH010000013.1:0-63700 GCA_023653785.1 Ophioderma brevispina
CTCTGTTGCATCTATACATTTCCCATAAATGATGGACTTTTAACAGTCAACAATAAATACTACCCCGGCTTCGCGCAAATTGTTATTGTTGGGTTTGTCATTCAGATTTAGGCTGGCAATAAGGGGATCGTGTGGCAGGTGATTTGAACAACTTAATCGTTTACAGATTTGCATATCAGGGCTTTGGAAAGTTTTATACAATCAAATTGAGAACAATGCGGGTCCATTTACATCAATACAGGCGTTACCGAGGCTTATAGTTCACAATCACCTCATGTTTAGTTCCGTGACTCGGTGCCCGGCAAGTTTGTTTTAATTCGGCATCGTCTTTTCCACAAGCCTCGCCGGTCAAATGTTGGGATTGACGGGGATATGCGTATGTCCAATTAGTAATTGGATGTGGCCCATATCAGCACGTGATAGGAGCTTGGGGATATATGTGGCTATAAGCACGGACAATCAGCATTCAGGTTATTCCAGTACACAAGGGGCCCGGATGGATTTGGTGTTATTTGGAATATAAAATCAACAGTACTATATAGATAAGCGCTTTCAATGGGGGCAATCATGTTCCCCGGGCCACTTTGTGAGATTTTCCTCTTTTTGGATCGAAGATCACCCTCTTTTTGCATGGCCCAACCATTACACTAATGACTTAATTTTATCGCGGCAATGGATGCTTGCAACCTTACAATTAGTAAAATTATTGTTTTCAATATAACTTACCTCGGGCATAACCTATCCAAACACCTTCTATTTCCGTACAGATTTTGGATAATAACGGGTTTTATCATTTAGAAGCCACGTGTAATCTATCGAAACCGTATTCCCAAGGATATCATATGAACTTGGTACTTTAGGCCATTATCTTATCACTGTTATGCACAAAAATGAAAATCTTAATTTTGGTGGTAATGATATTTTTAAAATAACTCGCAATAAATGTACAGTTTTATTCTTCAAGAAATAACAAACTACTGCTAATTTTTCTTGCCAGGTTCCCAAATCGCAAAACGTTGTTTGCTTCACTGTGGAAACGTCAATATTACAGATTACACGCCACGAGGAAAAAAATTGGACCCTAGCAGGGGCTGATTTCAGGAAAAGACCCAGGATCAACTTTGTTGGGCCCACTCCGTAACCAGAATGAGCCTTGTTGATGTTTAATTTTGTTTGTTTGTTGTTTTGTTATTGTTTTCCTCCACTACCGGCAGTTTTGAAATATAAGAACGTATTCGCCGTTCTATAAGTTAGTCTTTAATCTATCAAAAAAGGAGGAAAATAACACGTTGATGTCCTCGATAGGCAACTGCCTACAACCTTGCCTACCGCTTAAAATGTTGTTTTAAGTTGAATTTTACTTTACCTACCGCTCCAAATTAAAGTAAATATGGGTCGATGCCTGAGTGCTGACCATATTTTACAGCCCGAACCTCGGCCTAATTTCTCCGAAATTTGACAAAAGAAATAGAAACAATAACATAACACCACACCAAAGAAACGTAAAGAGCATAAGTCCCGAGATGTCAAGCTCTCCTCATTATTAACTTCGCTAACATTCGTAGGTTTTTTCAGAGATCTTGATACGCAAGCCTGCCAGTCTGCAAATTACAAGGGTTGACAGCATCCCGGTGCCTTGCGTCGAGATACGGTATATTTCAAATACTAGTATTTGAAAATGTGTTACGATTTTTCGCATATCGAACTTGGTAATAATATTACTACTATTCGCTATCAAAATCAAGTAGTGATTTGGTAACCCCTCAAATGTGGTGTTTTTTTCTTGTAAAAACGACCGTGCACCAGTGTCATTTTTTCATTTTAGCACCGAGCAAAGTTTCCTCATTCCTGACTGAACTATTTGATTCACTGAACTTCATCTTCACTATCACTCGCATCTTCTCCAGACAATCAAAAATTTTAACACTTGAGATTGTCCACATCTCCTTATTTTCGTAGTTCTGGTAGACGAGTGTAGTGGCCATGAAAACAAATTAAAACAACAACAGAGTTCCGTAGTTTCAAGGCTTCCTGGAGTACCCACTGAAGCAACACATGCAGTTTCTTTCTTTGGTCCTTTTCAAAACATATCTTTATATTACATAAATGTATAATACAGTATTTAATCTATGACATACATAATACAAGAGGTATAAAATTGAAAACTTTACAAGATGACAGGTGGCGGTATATGATACTGCTAGGACAGTAATGGAGCCAACCCGATAGATTTTTGTTATTACTGTGGCCCTGTAATCCATAAAGTAAATAATACTAAAAATTCAATATTACAATATTTAAAAAACAAAAATGAACTCAAGTAATTAAGGGCATGATATAAAATATTACATAGGTCATATACATAACATAAAAACAAACAATATATTTTAAACTAAACAAACACTTAACGGAAATACATGATAACGGGAATTGGACAAGAAAGACAGACTTCTCAACATATCTTGCATGTAGTGATTCTATTGTAAAACAAAAAAAAAAACCATAATGAGACAGAAGGTTTGAAGAGGTGGAAGGTGAAGAAAAAGTAAGGAGTTAGCGATAGAAAAATGAGATTAAGAATAAAGTGAGGGAGAAATAAGGACTTGGGGGAGTTCTAATTTAATAGTGTCATTTTCGAATGAAGCCTTCGGGGAGCAGACTCTTCAGATATCCAGGTGCAGCATCAACTTCACCTTTTCCGTGCCCAGAAGAACGAATTGGCAATAACAGTGGCATTAATGAGTTGTTCGCTGCAACTGATGTCAACAAATGCTTTTTTATTTACATCTCCCGCGCATCCATCCCGGGGGAGGGGGGGTACTCAACCCAAAAATGGGTAGCAGTGTGCGTCCGCCGGTAAAAATCGACCCTGTTTATAGTGACAAACTTGTACAAAAATATGACCCATCTATATAGTTTGGGTTCCAAAATTTCGACCCATTTTCTATAGTGTGGCTTTTAAATTTTCGCAACCATTTTTTTTTTTTTTTTTTTTTTAATTTTACTTTTATTTTAAAATAGTTTGATCAAAAAAATTGACGCACCATTTTCATAGTAAACTGTGACCAAAAATTAAAAAATTTAGACCCATTTTTATAGTACAATGACCTAAAAAAGTGACCCAGCAATATTAGGCTATCATCTGAACCAGTTTCAGACCGTGTTCGCGTTGGCAACCCCCCTGCCGGACCATGTTTTTGTGTGGTAACATTTGAAGCTGCCCAGGTAGATTTAGAATCTGCTTGTTTCCAAGCATAAAAAGTGTCAACGTGGTGGAACAGCACTTTTTTACCATTTCACATAGACTTTTTTCAAATGGAAAATACCCCAAACTCAAGTTTTTTACCATAAAATCGTCAATTTACTAAACACAGAAATATGAATTTGTGTCAAAATGACAGCAAATTGTGCTATCAACCTCATATGTACAGCAAATATGTTCTAGTCGCTAATTTTCTTAATTATGACCAAAAATGCCCTTTTTGGCCAAAAAAAAGCTCATATTTTTTGACATTTTAGGGCAAATTTTGCATGTTTATTTGTATTGTATAATTTTGCACATTCCAATGCTTGGACATAGTGTTTTATGACGTCATATTGAAGCTCTGACACAGTAAATTTGAAATCCGCTTTGGCCTGGCCACAAAAAAAAATGTCCACATAGTGTAAAAAAAACTTTTTTTACCATTTCAGAGATTTTTTTTAAAGAAAATCCCCCAAATCATTTTTTGAGCATAAATCAAGTATTTCTCAACATAGATACTTGATCTGGTGTCCAAATGAAAGCAAATCACATGGATAAACCACATATGTGCACAACTTGTGGCCAATTTTGAAAAATGTTGGTTTTTTGGGGCCAAAACTAGTCAAAATTTTGCCCCAAAAAAAAACCCATTTTTTTTGACATTTTTTAAGGGGAATGTTGCATTATTATTGGATTTCTAATGTCGCCATGTCCAATGTTAACACAGTTTGTTTGATGTCTATTAAAGCTCTGACCAGCAGATTTTGGAATCCGCTTGCGCATCGGCACAAAAGAATGTCCCAAAGTAGTGTAAAATAAACTTTTTTTAATCAATTTAATGGATTTTTCAAAGAAAAAATACCCCAAAATCAATTTTTGAGCATAAAACAAGTTAGTCCTCAACATGAGACTTGGTTCTGGTATCGAATGAAAGCAAATTACATTCCAAAACCAAACCTATATGCTAAACCTGTGCCGATTTATTTTAAATTTTGGTGTTTTGGCCAAAAATGGTCAAAATTTTGCCCCAAAAAACCCTTTTTTTTATTTTTTAGGGAAATTTTGTATGATTATTGTAGTTTCTAAATGTTGACATTTCAAATGTTAACACAGATTTTTTGATGTTATTTAAAGCTCTGTGACACAGTAAATTTGGAAATCTGCTTGCGCCCTGGGCACAAAAGAATGTTCAAAAGTAGTGTAAAATAAACTTTTTTTGCCATTTAATGGATTTTTTCAAAGCACATACCAAAAAATCAATTTTTGAGCATAAAACAAGCATTTCTCAACAGAGAAACACAATTTGGGTGTCAAATGAAAGCAAATTACATGCCTAAACCAAATGAGTGCTAAGCATGTGCTTATTTTTGTCTTTACTGAACTTTTGGTGTTGGGATAAATAGCAAAATTATGCCCCAAAAGCCATATTTTTTGACTTTTTTATAGGGAAAATTTTACATTTTTTTTTTTTTTTTTTTTTTTTTTTTTTAATATTTTTAATTTTGACTATTTTGTTTCTCTACACAGAGAAAACGTTGTTTTAAAGTTTTAAACAATTGTTTTCAACGGGTGAACTGAACAACTGTTCTGTTCACTCACTCGTTTACAACAACTTGTTTTAAAAAAAAAAACTTATAAACAACTGTTTAAAGAGGTGCTTGTTCCAATTTTGTTATCGTGTTCTATTGTGATCCTCACCATCATTTAACCAGTGGGAAACACGCTGCGGTTTTGATGCTAGAACTCGATGATGCTTAGTGCAACGCCCTATTCACTACTCTGCCATATTGATGGTACCCTTAAAACGGTAAGTTTTTTTTATCTGTACTTGAGAAAGAAATGGATTTGAAAGCTGAAATTTCAAGACACAATGGGAAAATAGGGCCTTTCACCTGATATCAAAATTGATACTACCGTGTAAATCGGGGATCCCAAAGACAATCGGAACAAGCACCTTTAAACTTTAAAACACATTTTTTGCAGTGTATTGAAGCCCTGACGCAGTAAATTTGAATCCCTTGAACCTGGCACATAACCTGGGTAAAAAGAAGTGTAAAAAAAACTCTTTTTAATTCATAGATTTTTTTAACTAAAAAACATACCCAAAAATCCTTTGTAGAGCATAAAACAAGCATTTCCATAACATAAAACATGACTCTGGTGTCAAATGAAAGCAACTTATTACTAAACCAAAGTTTAAGTTCTATGTGCCCATTCTCCTTAGCTTTTGATGTTTTTGGCCATTTTTTATTTCCAAAATGTCATTTTTGGATATCTTAGACAAGATTATTATTTGTTTCGAATTGGTGCATTCAAATGCCACACACAGATTTTAAGAAGATATCATATTAAAGCTCTGTCACAACAAAACAGATTTGGAATAACCATATTTTGCAGGCACAAAGATTCCCAAAGTAGTGTAAAAGAAACTTTTTTGTTTGCCATTTCCATAGATTTTGAACACCCGCATTTCACAACAATAGAACATAATTAATTTTGTTATCTCATGGCAAAAGGGGCAATTTTTTGGACAATTCTTTGGGACACGTATTTCATCTTATTGTATTTGGATTCTTTTGCAAATGCTGACACATATTTTATGCACATTATATCAAAGGTTCTGGCACAGAAAATTTGAAATCTGCTTATATCCAAGCACAAAAGACATCCAAAAGTAGTGTAAAGAACATTTGTTTCAATTCATGACGGGCATTGTTTCAAAGAAAAACGCCCAAAAACTGCAAGTTTCAGATATAAAACTTGTAGCATTTTCACAGCACAGAAATCTAGCTTGGGATCAGAAAATTAAAGCAACTACATGTACATTGCTAAGGCATAAGTGCAAGGAGGTAAGGGTGGCATGTTCTTGTGGTTGGAGACCTTGCCTTTGGAAACTAAGGGTCTATGTTCAAAATCTATAGGAGCTATATAGGAGCCAGAATTACTATACTCTAACTCTTCATAGTTTATTTGATATGCCTGGCTAAATGCAGCACATGAAAATTCTCATTCCCAGTGTATGTATTTGGTAATTTAAGGCGATGTTACCAGTGTGCGCATTTGTAAGTTACCAGCGTGTGCATTTCTATGGAGGTAGCACCTGGCTTGATTAACTTGCTGCTGTTGTAAAGCTTAAATAGTGCTTTGTCTCATTTAAACATGGGGCCATTCCATGTCGAGAAAGATGTGCACTGCCCCCAAAAAAAACACTCTGGATTTTGTTTTTGCCTTTAGTGTGGTGTAGACATTGAGAGATATGAAAATCCTTATCCATATTTCATTTTGTCCAGTAATTGGAACGTGGAATTGGCAATATGAAAGTGCTGCCCAGTGTGGAAGACAATGTTTATAAGATCATAGATAAGATGGGCACCCCACAAATTTGAAAATCATTTTCTAGGGGTACTATATATGCGTGTAGATTCAGATGTGGCATCAAAAAGTTCGCAGATTGTTTCCTTTTAGAGTTAATGAGGCCTAAGTATGCACCTTTGTTCATTCGGCGCCAAAAGTAAGATTTTTTATTGTCAATTGGAGTCACATAGTAGAACTTTCAATACAATACAATTATGAGCACATTAGAAAAGTAATATGTGAGGGACAGCTCATTGAAAATGGTAATTGTACTTTTTTGACACATTTTGACCCCTGAAAACCAATGTTGACATTTGACATCACCCCTCAACTTCAGATATGTTGAAGATATATCATTTAACAACTTTCCTTGGAAGACTAGCCTTGGTGTCTCGTTTTTTCACAACAAAATACTAAAGATTGCCACACAAAGGTATATGGGCAATTCCACCGACACATATCCCCTTGGTAACGTCCATGACGCATTTGTCTAAGAGATTCTTTGTTATTAATTGGAGTTTTCTGAATTAAAATGATCTAATTATCAATATGAGCTGCACTAAGCACCTAACTCTAAGTTATCAATTAGGAATGAGTAAGTGTTGCAAATTCAACATGTAACATCCATGACGTTTCCACAAATGTAACGTCCATGACAATCATTTTGATGTGTTTCTATACTATGGTAAGATCTGTTATCCCTTAATTGTATTCAAAGTTGTACTGTGTTGTGTGGTTACATCATTAAACAGGAACCATGAAGTTTGAGGTTGTAACTTCAAAGAGCTTTTGTAATGACCATCAAAAAACATGCTTGTCATTTGCGAACGTCCATGACATTCACTTGTAAAGCTCATATCTTTTTAATCAATTGGGTTTCCCTAGAAATTCATGCTTATGTTAAACATTAGAGTGTCCACTAATATTACCACAAGTAAAATTAACATCCAAAGCATTCTGGTTTATTG
Organism: Ophioderma brevispina; assembly: GCA_023653785.1. Classification (NCBI taxonomy): domain Eukaryota; kingdom Metazoa; phylum Echinodermata; class Ophiuroidea; order Amphilepidida; family Ophiodermatidae; genus Ophioderma; species Ophioderma brevispina. The sequence goes on from JAMKCH010000013.1 coordinate 7,567, forward strand.
GAATACCTTTTTGCCCCGCGCGGGAGCGCGGGGCTCTAGATGTTGAATAACTTGACCGACATGGAGTTTTTGCTGTTTTGAAGATGCAGAGCTTGGTCATAACAATTTTTCATGACAATTGAAAATGATGAACAGTGCTAAAATTACTTAATGGTTGTGATGAACATGACATAAATATTTATGCAAACACAAGATAGTTTTTGTGAACGTAAAATGATGATACAGTGGGAGATAGATTGTATTTTCAGTGTTTTTATACAAATTTATATGGGATCTGTACAAGGTTCTATTTCCATGTGTTTAGGGGGTCAAATATCAGCTAGCCAGTTGGGCGAAATGCCAACAGTGCCCGGTTACATACTCAGGTACTATATCATTGAATATTCAGAAATATGAACAATTCTTGGCCAGCTGCCATAGTTATGAGGGTTCGAACCTAATTGAGGACGGTACTACAGTGTCATTAACTTGAAAAAGAATAAGTGATCTTGAATCAAACACTTATGATACGCACTATGATACCATATTTTATCAGTTTTCAGGTCAAAGTCACTACACAAGCAATTTTGGCTTGGAAAAATGTTATTTATCCCTCAATTCTTGGCTATTTTTGGATGTTTTTATACATTCTGCTATTGCGCGGGGCAAACATTGGTGCCCAGCACCAAAAGGTTTCTGTTGAATAATAAGAGGTGTGATAAAACGTTTTACCGTCCATGACGGCTGTGTGGGAAATTGCCCCATGTGACCCAGAGTCATTGTGCTTGCACAGTGTATAATTTCTATGGGAATATCAACAAAAGTGTTGTGCTAAAATGTGAAGACATCAAGTCACCAAGCTGGTCTTTCAAGAGTAGTTCGGTAATGATGAATCTTCAAATATGTGAAGTAAGTAAAGTAGAGGGTTGATGTCGAATGTCAACATTGATTTTTGAGGGGGGTGGTCAATATATGTTCAAAATGCAAAATTAGGATTTTTCATGGGCTATTACACTCCTTATATCGTTGGGCGTATTATTGTATGGGAAGAAAAGCTTAGAAACGTCGCTGTGCGATGGACAGTAAAAATATTGTTCCTTTTGGAGAGAGTTCTGACCCCCCCCACCCCCCCAATTGGGGTCCACAGAGAAAAATATTGCAAGTTTTTATAACTTTTTGGCATCCACACACCATTTTGGGGTTGCACCCCCCCCCCTCCTAACTTCTGAATAGACCTGCGGGAGAAGAAAAGCGGTATGAAGCTCCAATTGCAGGATTTTCATTTCATCAATATCTGTCACAACAAAAAAGAAAAAAAAAATCCATTACATGTTCCCGTGGACATCGTGAGGCGTTGACATGGAATAGCCCCAGGACCTAGGAGAGTAGGACCTACAACACACCAGTTTCAAAATATCACCCCAATTGTAGGCCCCTACACTCTAAAGTACCAAGATTTAAATAATCCCAAAGGATTGTGATTGGGGACCAATCCATTTTTAGATTTTAAAAATATAAAAATGGATTGGTCCCTCATCACAATCTTTTGGGATTTATTTTAACCCCTGTATTTAGAGTGTATGCCTGCAAATAATGACAAATCAATGCAAGTTCCCAAAGAGGGCCCATTGACCGTTACCGTGCTAAATACAAATCAAGTTCGCCTTATTCTATGTACTACTACAGCAGTTTTCATCACCACCAAAACATCATGTTCACAACGCATTCAGATCAATCTATATAATTGAAACCTTAGATTTTTGTCGAAGATTCACAATTTTTAAGAACTTGGATCTGTGATTCTGGTTTATAGCAGATTATTTTGAGGTTTTGAGCATTACACAATGTACAATACATTGATAACCCATTTCCGTTTTGAAATTATTTTAAAAATCTTTAAAATGCAGTTATGCAATATTAAAACACTAAACAGAATGCCACTGTTTTCAATGAAAATGCAAACATGGCACTGCTATAAAGGTCTTGGAGAGTGCCCCAACAGCTACCCCTTGTCCGAATGGGATCAACGGTAATCTAGAGTTCCATCTAAAGGTCATAGCCCCAAAATGGCCAGATTTATAAAATTGCCTAGCCTTGTTCAAGGCAGTCTGAAATTAGACAACATCGCCAGAGAACTACCGTAAAGCAATAGTAATTTCGACCAAATGCATTGTATAGCCATAGCTATTTTTAAGAATCCGTATTCCAACACAGATGGCTGCCGTTTAGCTCGCCAGCTCGACCAGACATGCGGCCCGCCTCGCTAGGAGCGATTCGTGGAAGTTACCAATTTCTATTATGGGGAGGGGATTCGTGTGTGGTGTTGACTTGTTAACGGTAATAATTTAGTCCATAAACGGAGTGATCGTGCACATAATTAATGGTAAGAAATAGATTTCTGAGAACATATTTCATTTACGTTTTGCATGGGCGCCGCCCTAAGGCCCTGGAGTGGGGGTGTGTGTGGGGGTGGTGGGATTTTTGCGTGGCGCCGTTCTAAAGGCCCAGGTGGTGATTCTTGAGATCATGTTTTACTTGTATAGCCATAGCTATAAGAGTTAGCATGGGCTCAGCTAAGGCCTCGGTGGGGGGGGTGGTCAACCCCAATGACTATACGGGGATGTACCGCTGAAGGGACATAGCGAGCATCTTGACCAAGACGATCGAATTGCCATGCTTGGTGTTTGTTTCACAATGTCAACATGCATGCGATCAGTAGCGTAACCACTTTTTTCAGGAAGGGAAGGGGGCATATTCATTATTTCCGACGGGAAGCATATGTTAAAATTTGTTCGTATAGTACACGTATCGATCTATGTTGTTTTCACTGTAAATTAGCAATGTGGTGCAGAAATTAATTATTTTTCCAGGGGGGCAAAAGGGGGGGGAATGATTCCCAAGGTGGAAGCTGCTTCCCCTGCTCCACCCCCCCCCCCCCATGTTTGAAATAAGATAAATTTCTCGGGAAGATATCGCATTTCTTACGATACAATATACAAACAAATGCTTTGATATAAGGCCTTCTCAAAACAAGGTCAAACGATTACAAATGATGAGTAATTACTATTTAGGTCATAAATCATAGTAATACAACAGGTATTGTAAAAGATGAACCATTAGATAAGTCACTTAACCATCAAACTATAAATAAAAAGAACACTGCACAATTAAATATCATGTGGGGCAAACAAAAACCTCATGTTAAAGCACAAACGATCAACTCTCCTCTTAGGAATAGATGAAATTTTAGAGCTTCTTAAAATAACAATGGCATCATCAATATCTCTTTATTAAAACAAGGTGATCGTGGGCTAAAATGGCGGGAACGCTGTTGAGGATGTTGCATGGGGATTCGAGTAACTAATTAAAAAGACTCCTCAACTTTACCAAGGCACCTCATCAACTGATCCCTCACGAAGGTCAAAGACTGCCAATCATGGATGAAGTCTTTGAGAAATAGTATCTTGTGCAATATTCTTTATATTTCTGTGTGGCACATAGTTCTCTCATGATGGTGATTTCTTGCTGTACTAATCTACAATTAAATCAAAAACGATACAGAGCCCTAGCCAGGCAAGAGGTTCCACCCAGCACTAACAACCACATCTTCAAGACGAGATATGATCAGGTCCAGAGTGTGACCATCTTATGGGTAGGGCCATAGATATGCTGATGAAACCATTAGCGCCAGAATCTCCAAAAAATGAATATACATCCGTTTAGGCGGGGAGGTCAACATCACGTTGAATCACCCAGCAGTATCGTTTTAGCGGGACGATCAATCTCATTAATGAAAGTATCAACTCATTTAAGAATTTACTTTTTGAGACCATTTTCCCTGGAAGGTGGGTGACGATACACAGGTATTAGTCTAACACTATTTTGTTATTACCACATCACACACGCATGCTCAAAGACGTTTATAAGCCTGTGGTGTATTTGATGTTTAGGCAAGTTTTTGTGGATTATCCCAACACCACCATGGTCCTCAGACTTCCTGGAAAGTGCATAAAGGAATATCCCTCAGGCATCGTCTCAGCAATGACCACAGGATCGCTGTCAGCCAGCCACACCCAGGTTTCAGTTATCACGAAAATGTCCCACATCATTTCTCAATAATGTGTCAGCTAAATAGAGACCGTCTTTTTACGGACAGTAACGGCATTCCATAGACGGATGTTGAGAAAATTTCATTATGGTTTAGGAATGTCACGGATGTTGCGGTGGAGTTCCGTGGTGACTGCCCATCATGATGGGATCATTTTGGGATCCCCGTCATGAGGGATCAGATTTTCTCACTATACTTATGTATAAATTTACCCTCCATTGGCCACGTTTCTCTCCAAATGCCAATGTTCCTCTCTGGAGGAGCTTCCCAAATTCCCCCACTTTTTTCACGCCATGGTTCTCTTGTGTAAATTTTAGACTCTGCTTTTATTCCCATTAAGACCTGCATGTGCAAACTTCTTAAGTTTCCTGCTCTTGTTTCCAATCTTTACTGTGTACAATCTCTCTTCTTCTTTTGCCAAACAGGGGTTTACATTTATAACTATACAAGGTGAACATCTACCAGATTCCAATATCGAATTTGATAACTTTGTATTGAGTAGTGGTGCAATGTACAGTAATACCCCTGTCACTGCGTAATCATATTTGTTGCATATTAATGAACAGTTCATTTTGCCCAATATTTGATCCTAGCCAGTGGGATCAGTTACAATTTTTACTTGCAGAATTTTCATGTTGTGTTCGTCTGCACTCAATAAGATAGCCCTTAGTTTCCTCCTTCATGACTTGATTTTGCTTCTATCAATGCGCTCATTTAATGTGAATCTGTGGAAGAGTCAAAAACTGACTACTGGCCACTCTCAGATCAGTCACTTTTTTCCAAACTAAAATGCCCATTTTTGATGTCTACAATTGCTATTAGATCAACACAGCGGTCGTGAAGCCTACCATTTCGACTGTTTTGTTTACTATAAAAGTCGGATCCCGACTTTTTATTAGTAAACAAATGCATACCATTTTTTCTTGACAATATGGCATTTAAACCTTAGCCACTTCGTCTTTACTTCAACCATATTTCCTTCCATTTCAACGGTGCCAAAATATAAATTTGGAGGGACCAAACATGGGGGTGCGGTTTTGTTTACATTTTAAGAAATCGCTGATAGTGGCAACCTCTGTATAATAGGAAAATATGGATTTTGCCGAGAAAGTTTAATTTTATTTTAATATGCTCTGTGTCCCAACACAGTAAATCAGGTGAACTGGGGAATATGCGCAGTCAAACTTCCGCAATCCAAACAAAACACTATTTATACTTTACAAATACTTAACACCTCTACTTAAAAGCAAGGCCTGCCGATACTTGTCCAGGCACAGAAAATGTCTTGAGTGCTTTTCCCGGTTATGGGATGTGCACAGTCAAGACCCCCCCCCCCCCCCATTTGGGCCCTTCTGCAGTTCATTAGACCCCCTGTTCAACTGTTTCAATTCTTAATACCCGCTACTTTGTCACAAAACTCACCAATTTGAGCTCATGGGTAACATTTTTGGAAATCTTGCCAGTTCTTTGGTTTTTTTTCTTTGCTAAAACTATTTTAGAATTTGCCAGTTTCTCAGCTCCAAACCTCTAATTTGGCCAAAATTCACTTTCCCATTACATACAACTTTTTTTAAAAATTCGTTTGGAACCCCTTCTCCCTATATCAGTTTTCAAAGCCCCAACAAAATCACATGTTTCTAATGATTTGGTGAAATACTTGTGTTCAATTCTATGAAATGGCAAAAAAGTTTCTTTACTACAGCTACTTTTTGGGCCATCTTTTTGTTCCTAGCAGCTAATAGTTTCCAAATTTCTTGTTGTGACTAGCTTAAATAGATATCTTAAAATCTGTGTTGCATTTGAATGCGCCAATTCAGAAATACAATAATAATCTTGTTCCCTAAAATGTCAAAAATTGACAATTTGGACAACATTTTTGGCCAAAACACATCAAAAGCTTAAGAGAATCGGCACATGCTTAGCTAATGTTTGGTTAAGCAAGCAGTCTGCTTTCATTTGAAACCGGAGTCATGTGTTTAATGTTACGAATGTTTGTTTTTTATGCTCTAAAATTGATTTTGAGTTTTTTTGCACTAGGAACTTTTGTACAAGTTTTGTGCCCAGGCACAGCTGATCCAAATTTACTGCGTCATGGCTTCAATATGACGTCATAAATCTATGTTCAAGCATTTGAATGTGCAAATATAAATACAATATCGTTTAAATGTCAAAAAAAACATGCTAGATGTCTCCGTGAAAGCCTAATGAAGAGTAATCCACGCTATCCAATGTAAGATCACTTGTGAGCCATTGGAAGCAAAAAATGAAGTCTTTAGGGAGAAAGCGATGGAACGCCATCTAACAATACTGTTTTTGCCAACCCTGATCCAGACTCAACTGATCAAAGTTGAACCTAAGTGGAAGTTTGGTTAAAGAACACATTACCAAAGAGACTTAATGTGAAATACAAAAGGAGTGGAGAAATTACAAATCCAACCCCCCTTGTGTGCCCGGGCAGTTGCTGAAACTCAGTAAGAGGCCAGAAGAAGTGACCTTACTTGGAAGTCCTATGATATATAATTGTAACCAAAAGGGGTTTTGAGTTTTGGGGCAGTTAAATCCTTCCCACGTTTAAACCACCCTTCGCACTTGGGGCAAAAGAGTTAAAGTCAAATGTCAAGCTATCAAAGCCAGGTATACCTGGCACAATAGCATCTCATGCATATCACCAATGCTTTTTTCTAATAAGGCTATCAGACAATTGCAAGTATTTTTTGCATGCTCTTCCAGGATACAAAATAACTGGTGGCACTCTTCTGCCAAATCCTCCTTACTGCTCAAAAACCCGATCTTATCATCATTGGACAACCAAAATATCAAAATCTGTCAGTCTGACTTCTCCCAAAAATTGTTTTTTGAAATTGGACCCATAAGTCTTGTTACAATATTGAGAACGTGGAGAGACTATGTGCTGCTTTCAAATTCAAATTTGCTGGGGTCAAATTTTCTAAGTTGCTAGTTCCAGGCGAGTAAGTACGTCGCCCTCATAAGTAACTTTTACTATCTTGAACGCGCGCAATGAACCTCATGGGACGCGCTCCTTAATTTAAAATTTAGTTTGTTTTTTGTCTCCTTGTCTCTCCAAGACCCTGTATTGTTTGGGTTGATATAATGGTTTGTATAGTTTTAGGTAATCTGTATTTTATATTTTTAGTGTGTCCTGCTTGCCAATTTTGGCCCTGATTGATGCCTGCTAATAGCAGGCTTTCAGCATGTCCTGGAGGTTATTTGTATATGCTTTTATTAGTTTGATGTATGTAAGATTGTTAATAAAGAATGATTGAACAACCTTTGGGTATAATTTGTTATTGAGGAGGGCCCAAACACCAAAAGTAAAAACATCACGCACATGTTAGCAACACATTGGTTGTAGGCATGTAATTTTGCTTGTCAATTTGACACCCCATTGTGTTATTCTAGGTGAGAAATGCTTGTTTTATTATGCTCAAAAATTGATTTTTGGGTAATTTTCGTGTTGAAAAAATCCATTAAATGGCAAAAAATTTTATTTTACACTTACAATCTACCTTTGGACACGCTTTTTGTGCCCCAGGCGCAGCAGATTCCCAAATTTACTGTGTCAAGCTTTAATATAACATCAAAAAATATGTGTTTAACAATTAATGTGCAACATAGAAATACAAATTAAATCATACAAAATTTCCCTAAAAGTCAAATGGGTTTTTGGGTGCAAAATTTTGACATTTTTGTCCCAAAACACCAAAATTTAAATAAATCCGGCACATGTTTTTAGCATACATTTCAGGTTTTGTCATGTAATTTGCTTTCATTTGATATCAAAATCAAGTCTCTATGTTTGAGAATACTTGTTTTTATGCTCAAAAATTGATGTTTTTTCTTTTTTGTATTTCTTTGAAAAAATCCATTCACTGGCTAAAAGGTTTTTATTTTACACTATCCTACTTTAGACTCGTTTGTGCCTATGCGCAAGCGGATTCCAAATCTACTGTGTCAGAGCTTTAATATGACATCAAAAAACTGGTGTGTAACATTTTGAATGTGCAACATAGAATATACAATAAAAGCAAAAATTTCCCCTAAAATTTCAGAAAAATGGGTTTTTTGGGCAAAATTTTGACTTTTTGGCCAAAAAACAAAATTTTTAAAATTGTGGCACATGTTTAGCACATATTTGGTTTATTTATCCATGTAATTTTCTTTCATTTTGAAACCAGAATCAAGTCTCTATTGTTGAGAAATACTTGTTTTAATGCTCAAAAAATGATTTTGGGGTATTTTATCTTTCTCTTCTTTGAAAAAAATCTCTGAAATGGTAAAAAAGTTTTTTTTTGACACTACTTTTGGACATTTTTGTGCCCATGCACAAGCGGATTCCAAATTTACTGTGTCGGAGCTTTAATATGACGTCATAAAATCTATGTCAACATTTGACTGTGCGAAATTATAAATACAATAAACATGTAAAGTTTGCCCTAAAAATGTCAAAAATGAGCTTTTTGGACCAAACCTTGAACATTTTTTGGTCAAATTAAGATAATTAGTGACTATGAACATATTTGCTGTACATATTTTAGTTTGATAAGCACAATTTGCTTACTCATTTGACACCAAAATTCCATATTTCTGTGTTGTTAAATTACGATTTTATGTTCAAACTTGATCTTTGGGGTATTTTTAATTGAAAAAGTCTATGAAATGGTAAAAAAAGTGCTGTTTCCTTACCCCCTCCACCACTTTGGGACACTTTTTATGCTTGGAACAAGCATATTCTAAATCTACATGGTTACACCAGCTTCAAAATTGTAAACCAAAAAAACCTTTGTCCGCAGGGGGTGGTGCAACGAAAATGAAAAATAATGCTCTTTAAAATGTCAGCTGATAGCCTATCTAGTAGCTTGGTGGGAAAACGAAACCATTGGTTATAGTAATGGGTGAAAATGTGACCCATACGGCGGCACTACGTACCTACCCTTTTCGACTGAGTAACCCCCCCCCCCCTGGGGGCCTCCATCTATTCCTTTGGTGAGAGTAGACTTACTTTGTTACATACATTTCTTGATATGCCCCCAAAGTCACAAAGACCACTTAATTTTTGAACCGAGTTATTAGAGCAGGATTGCACAAACTTCTCAATAGAATTAATAAGCTGTAAAGAGACCAAACCAATCTTTTAGGACCTTGTGGTTGCAAAGACACATGACTAGTTTGGTTTACGTATGTACGTATACACGAAAAATCTCAATTTCCCATTGAGTTTGTACAAAACGCTACCAAAACCGCCGCACTACCATCGCCGCAACCGACTCGGCTGTTCAGAACTCAAACCCCCCCTGCGTGTTCGGGTTAGAATTGCCCTATGTGTTCCGCCGCAATGTCCGTAAAGGCGACTAAATTGGGGCCCCCTGCGGGTTCGGGGTTAAGAATTGGCCCGATGGTGTTTCCCCTGCAAATGTCGTAAAGGCGCTAAAATGGGCAACTCGTCTGTTATTTTAACAGGCGGGTTGTATTTAAATTTAGGATTATATTATAAATGTGTAATGTATTTTCGACTGTGTATTGTATTATTAATATGGTTTCTGTTGTATTACTCGTTTTACGTACATGTAGCTTAAAATCAATTAACATGAAAACAACCATTTATCATTACATTTGTACATATTATGTAAGACCACCTATTTATTTTTTTTGGGTAATAGTAATAGTAGCATGTATTAGGGTTTGGTCTACTGTCATAAATTGTTGATGTTAATTTAACATCTATCAGTTTGGGCCTAATGCCAAGTGTATTGGAGCCATTTTATAAATGTACCATGTAAAGACACACCATCTATTTGGTCTGTAAAAGGGATCTCATGTGTTGCATGTTCGAATTGTGTTTGTCGACTTTCTTATTTGAAGTTGAAGTTTTTGCTGGTCCATGGATGAGTGATGACCTTTGGGTCATCAGGCGTCCTATATGTGGTATAGTTATAAATTTATCATTATAGATCTTGAACTTTTGTTTATTGATGCATGTTTTCTAAAGTGTAATCTTTGGCAATTAGTTGGTTTTATCTGTTTTATACCTGGATGGTGTATGCTCTGTTCATCCCTGTATGATGTGTATCCTTTTTTAATTGGTTAATTGAATTTGAATTGGGAATTAAGTTTTAATATTTGCGTTGTTTTTTATATTTAAGTTTAATGACAATTTAAGTGACACGCATATGACATACAATTGTGTTGAAAAAGGTTGTCGTGTACTTTAATACTCCCTATCACTCACTCAGAAACTCAACAACCATAACTCCACTATTTATCTGCTATAATTCACTATTTTATCTTAAATGCATTACAATACCCTTTTCTTATTTTGCAAAGGTATCATTAATTGGAAGAGACTAACTTTGGAAAAACGTAACATAAAACCGAATTTTTTGTTGGCGCGGTTCAAAACGCATGGCCTATAGAGCATTACAATTTGGCTCACAATCACTTCGTAAACATGTCATTTCAAAAAAAAACTTATTTATTTTAGTTATTTCCAACCATAATTTAGATAGGGTAATCAATAATTAAAACAAGGGCCAGACATCGGGAAATTACAATTAAATTATACGTCCATTCATAAAAGCATCATACATTATTAGAAAGCAACGGTCCGAGTATCTATCCTTGCGGGACACCAATGGTGCTAAATCTTCATCAGATTTGAATCCCACTAACCACAGTGATTTGTTTTCGCCTTTAAATATGGACTGAACCATTTCAACTCAGCGTTACGCACACCAATTCATGAAGTTCCTTTAGTAATACATTGTGATCAACTTAATTAAAAGCTTTACGAAGATCAAGAAAAATAACACAGTAGTTTTCTACAATCTATGGCTTTCAGAAGTAATCGTTAGCTCGAGATGGTATATAGTAGTGTGTGTTGTTTGTGTTGAATGGCGGGGCTTGAAACCAGCTTGCACACTAACCAGGAATATTCTGAACATTTGAACAGGAGCATTACGTAAAGCTTTGTAAGAAAAGAGTAGCGGCAGTGTACTGCATTAGCCATATTGTTTAAGATCATGTCGCCTCTGTCGGTTTATTAAGACGGTGTGTGTGTGGACAGCAATATAGGCCGGGCTGGGAGCCATAGTCCGGGGATCCATAGACCGATAAGGAATAAAGCGTGAAAATCATTTGCGTAAACGTAAAGAGTCAACTGAATCGATTGCCCTATGGTTCACCATTGTTGCGGAATATGAGTTACGCGGACAAATGGGTACTTATACACCGGTATTATCAGTTGGCAACACCAATTTACGGACGGCAGTATACATCCCAAGAAAAATCATGTAAAACCATTTTTTTCTGTTTAGCGCAGCTAAATTGTTACACGCCTGATATGTTGCCTTAGGAGTTCTAAGGTCCGAGTGTATGGTAACAACGCAGTTTTCATTTAAATATAAACCTAAAAAGTAAATTATGAGATACTTTAAACCACTTTCATAGATATTTCCTTGGATATTGTGTTGAATGTTAAAATTTATGCCTACTTCATAAGATCGAATGATGTCAAGGAAAGATAAACATTTTTTCTCAAAAAGCTTGATGTTCTTTTATTAAAAGGAATCATACGTTTTCTGAAGGTACAAATTCTTAAAATTGCAATTGATTGGTTGTATAAGCACCTACCGAGAGAATGTCTCGACGTGTTATCTATTCTAAAGAGGAAATTTTCAAACTAGAAAAATCTGATAACCAAAATATGGTTTTAATTTGCTGCTGTCCTTATCCGCCTCTTGTGTATGATAACTACATTTTAGTATTTTTATTTTGATTTGATAGTCTATTTTTGATTGTCATACGCTGACATAAACGTAATGAACACAAGAAAGTCATAATCAGCCAATGGGGGGGGAGAGGTACTGGGGGCCGGGAGTTTCCGTAAACCTGATCCAATCGACACACTTATAAATTCGCGAACCCTTCACGGGAAATAAAGCACATGTGATTTGCTCAACCAAAAAATCCAAAAAAAATCATCTTAAAAATCAGATGGTTGCAGGTTTGAAACAGGTTTAGGGATCCCACATACTAGACAGTTATAAGACCAAGAACAGTCTAATAAGGACAAAATCGGATTAAATGGCTTAGTCATTACTGTCCGTTAGGCCTAAGGACACTTACTACGATCACACGTAGTGCAAAGGAGCGTCTTATCTTAGACATTGCTCTTTTTTTCCTTTTCTATGATTTTTCGCTCAGGTAACCATAACTTGGCCTTGACATTCTACAGATTATTCTCCCTTTGTCAGATCTTCCTGCCCCCATGAAGATATTTGACTCTGGTGGATCACTGATAGTTGTCTTTAGCTTCCGAATTCATGTCTCATAAGTGTGTAGATGGGTCAGGTTACGGGCAAAGCTCCGGTAACTGGGTATTTGATCAAGCTACCACCCGAGTTACCAAAAAGGGGAGACCTGGCCATGTCACGAGGACGGCAATATACAGGGGACATTAAATTCACTATGTCTCTCAGTCTTTCCGACTCACATTATGATATAGCTTACTGCTTATCAATATAGTCTTATACGTATCAGGTACAACGACAGAAAACTTTATTATTACGGTAAAACATTTGAGCAATACATTACTGACTCTGTAAATCCGGGTACTGGTTCAGGATGGACAGATCTCAGTATATATACAATGTAAACGGCAACCTATGTTGGGTCTCAGGGACTGGGTTTGAACAATGGAAACCTGTTACGACACCACGGGCCCCACGTACAGAAGAGGAAAATGCGATTAGCGGCTTTGCGCTAACGTACAGGGCTGAATATCTTGGTTACTCAATGTATGGGCTATGCTTTGGTTCGTACGGGCAAAAATCGAGTTACTGACCGGTTTAGATAATTACACTATTGCATGATTGAACATCAATGACGCTCGATGGAAACTGGGGACGCTATGGGGCATGTACAAAAAAACTGGCTCTGGGACCATGGTCTATTGCCAATTGGCCTGAAATAAAGATAAGTGTTCCCGCAGCACACTTGCTTTGAGGATTCAAGTATGTGGAAGGATAGATCGAGAATTACATGATAAAACTGTCTTGCTGGTTTATTACACCCACTCAATCTGTAAGCAAGGAGTCAAATAACGCCCTTTTCCAAAAGGCATACAAACCAACCAAGCATGCATGGTGGTGGATAGTATGGTAGGAGTAGTAGTTGGTAAGAACAAGGGGGTGAAACGCATCAAAACCAAACCAGTCACGTTCCAACCCTTTCTCCTCCTCGCCCCCATACCCCCCGGCCCTCTTGTTCATTTTTCCCCCCACACTGATTTGAACACCTCGTCCCTGCTCAATTTTCGCTCCATCTACCTCATCATCCCCCTCTATCTATATTCCCCTCCTTGTCCCCCTCATCTTACCGCCGTCGTCTTTCTTTGATTCATTAACCCCTCATTCTATCACCGTCTCTCTACCCGTCACTTCTTTCACGTCCCCCCATATCAAATCTTATTTTTCCTCTCTCCTATACCCTCTCCCATCCTCCGCCTGTTACCAAATCCCTTCCGCCATCACTGGCCCTCTTTTGGTCTCCTGTTGCCCTGTTCTTCGTTGTCCGTGATGGGCGCTGACATTTGAATATGCCAAGGAATAATTATCAGTTTGGGCTGCTGTAGAACACACTTATGGTCATCGATACAAACAATCGCCAAAATATCAGTTGTTGGATGTTGGGTGTGCTATTGGGTGCAGTTAATTTTTAAATTTTTCTACCCATGGCCACACAACGGATGAAATGACACATCAGTCGCTTGATTTAAATAAACCGCCCAATGAATACATCTTTTTCACCTCTAAGCGCGGGCGCATTGAATGATGAGAAAAAAAAGAGTATGGGCACAATGATCCAGGTACACATTATTACACCGGGGCCAACTCTAACACATAATTAATTTGTATCAAATAACGATAGTGTAATATGCAAAGCGGCACCCCACAGTATGTGGAAGAGCGGACGCAGCCATTGCTTCTATTGTTGGTACTCTATGTTTTCTTGTGTCGGACAAAACATGCGGAGACGGTGAATTTAAAGATTACGGAACGTTTTGACGGATATATCTATATAGGAACCCTCGTTGGCTATAAACCGTATTCAATAGCCAACCATGTCACATGGTTGGTGGACAAGATGCAATAATTCCAGGACTACAATACCTTCACTGTAAATGATCCCTGTACAATCACTAAAGATGAACGCATGACCAGGGGCGGATCCAGCCCTGGCTAGAGGGGGGGGGAGGGGGGGGGGGAGGCAAGATAAAGTGGGATGGAATGGCTGCGTAGCAGGGCGATATGCGGAATGCGGGAGGGTGTGTGACCCCCCCCCCCCCCCCGCGCGAAGAGCGGAAGCTCTTCATTTTTATAATGGCAATCAAGCTTTTTCCATTGTAGTTGAGGGCAAGTGTTCATAGCACTCATTTCTAAATGCGCTGGGAAAAGAGTGCCTTTCAGGACATAATATTCGACCTGAAGAGCCAGCGAGCCCGAAAAATGTATTAAAATCGTGGTGATTTGAAAAAAAAACATGTTACATTGTCAACAGAATACAGAATTATTATTACAACCGTACATGGATTCTAAGTTAGGGGCGGATCAGATGTCCCATCTCAGGACAGGGGGGGGGCGACAACTGAAAATGGAAGTTGACGGCTGACAAGCAGCCATGGTGCCATTGCATCCAAAGCAGCCATAAGCCGTATACGCGGTCGTTGTTGTGTGGAGGGGTTCCCGACCTCTCGCGCCAAGCGCGGGAACCCCTTGCAATATCGATTTTATACACATTGAAATTTTTAATGTGTCCTGCTAATTGTTACCGGTATGATAACACGGTTATTATAATAAGAGAAAAAAATATAGTTGATAGTTTAAGTTTTGTTTGAATTAAATACATGTAAAGTTCAAGAGGTCATTGTATTTAAAGCAATTTAGCACATTTTTAAGAGCGCCCCAATTTTCCAAATTTGATCATGGTTGCACAGTTACGTTGGTACTTGTCTCGGAAACTATAACCTAGTTAAACGAGAATGCTAACAAATGCGTTTTTTATCACAAAATAATCGATTTTGTAATTAGAATTGGATTCCCAGATTGGCTTCTTAACGGCAGAGCTGGAAAAATGCTACGTTTATGTACGTCCATGATGAAATAGTGCCACGTAGAAATAACCTCTAACTGACTTGCCTGAACTCTATAAACAAATAATGGGATGAGCGTAGACACGTCGACTGCTATTTCCCGGCATTTCACATTGCGAAGCCCGTCGTTTCCAGCAGCCCGAGAATTATTATCGGGGATACCCGATAATAATTATTCTTGTACAAACTTCCTTCGTTGTGACACATTAGACTTTCGCGCTTAACCATTCACAGGTATTAGTTTACTAGCAGTTAGTTACCAAGCAAACCGTGTATAAAAAAATCGCCAAAGTTTTGAAAAATTGGGGGCGCTCTTCACAAAAAAGGTGCTAATAGCTTTACGCTGCAAGGGGGGTGGGAATGAGAGGGGATGTCCGTCCGCGCGAAGCGCGGAACCCTCCAATGTTCACTTTCCAAAACACATTTTCTTATGCAAATTTGCTAGGAAACCAATTGAAAAACTTTACAGCTTTTACAAGTGGGTTAATAAGAAAAAAAATAGTTGATGTTTGTTTGATTAACTGCATGAAAGTGTTCAAAGAGAGTTCATGTATATTAAAGCAATATTAGCACATTGTTAAGAGCGCCCCCAATTTCCCAATTGATATTGTTGCACAGTTCGTTGGTCATTGGTCGGAGGAAAACTATACCTGTTAACGAGGCATGCTAACAAAATCGTTTTTATCACAAAATAATCGATTTTTGTAATTAGAATGGGATCCCAGATTGGACTTAACGCAGAGCTGGAAATGCTACGTGTTGGTCCGTCCAATGTGAAATAGTGCCACCTCTAGAAAATCACCTCTAACTTGATTGCCCTTGAAACTATAAAAACAAACTAGGGTGCGAGTAGACACGTACATTGCGGTATTTCCCGGCTATTCACATTGGAAGGCCATTGTTTCCCGCAGCCCGAGGAGAATATTATCGGGGGATACCAAATAATATGCTTGTACAAAATTCCTCGTTGTGACACATAGACATTTTCGAGTTTCTTAAACATTCACAGGATAGTTATAGCCCAGTTAGGTACCAATGCAACCGTGTAAAAAATCGCCAAATTTTGAACACAATTGGGGGCCGCTCTTCAAAAATGTGCTAAGATTGCTTTAGCTGCAAGGGGGGGGAAGAGAGGGGATGTCCCCGTCCGCGCGAGCGCGGACGGAACCCACTCCAATGTCAAAAAACTTTCCAAAACACATTTTCTTATGCAAATTGATAGGAACAATTTGAACTTTACAAGCTTTTACAAGTGGTTAACTTAAAATTCTAGGTTGATCAACGGTCTTAAAATCTAGGTTGATGGGTTAGGTTTTGTTTGATTAATCGCATTATTATAAAGTGTTTTGAAGAGTTTCAGATCAAGCGGCGCAGGGTTGGTGGGCCCCCTCCCACGCTTCATGCGGAACCCCTGCAACATTGACTTTCCAAAACACCTTCGTATGCAAATTTGATAGAAACAATTTGAAATTTACAAGTGCTTCTTAGGGGATTCAAACATGGTACGAGTTGTGCATCACAAAATCACAACGATTGCATCCATGGTCCGCGTATTTTTATCGCGCGAGGGCGGATTTAGCCGCCCGAGAGGGATTTTAAAATACGCGGGACGCACGGATTGCAGGTTGTTGATTTGTTGATGAACCACCTCGGTACCATGTGAGAATCCCTTTCCAACAACGAAATAGTATGAAAACTTAGTAATATCGTGTATAGAGGCACATAATTATTCCACTTATAACAACTAAAACTGTTTCAGTTCGACGCAAAAGTTTCTAGTAATATTTTAGAAAAATCTTAAAGCAAAAAACCGGATTAGTTTTAGTTTGTTAAAGGGGCATTTCTGATCCACAGCCTCGTCCCCCGACTTCACTTCAAAAAGTGGAGATTTTTATATCATTTGAACCTTAGCCTTAGTAAGCCATGGTGCCCCAGGTCTTACGTGCAAATCGGTCGCATCTGTAAGAAATTCGCAATTTTGTATTTCTGTCCGTAAAACGGACAAGAAATTACAGCACAGTAGCATGGGACCGTGGGAACGAGTAATTGCTCCATAAAAAAAAAATCACAAAACCGCAAGATAGGGATCAGCTCCAAAAATTTTGAGAATAGCTTTTCTCAAGAGATCTAGTGATCAATGAATAAAAAAGAAGGTGCCGGCCGGAATCACAGAAATGCACCTTTAAGTGCTTTGCAGTTTGCACCTGGTTTCCTTGCGGGTACTCAATGTTCGACTAAACGTGACGAACAGCGCGTCGACTTAAGCGTACCGCGTAAACTCACTTCCGTGAGCACTGCTGCCGGGCGTGGACGCGCTATTTGCATATCAACTGGGGTTGATAACGAAAATCAAACAACGGTACGCTCCTTGTACAAGGAGATACCGGTGGTTTTGAATTAATAATGCTTAATAGATATGATCAACGTTCTTAAAATCACCATTCGATCGATCGCCGGTTTGGAGATTTACGAAGTAAACGCTTCCGGCTTTTAAATGCCTGAGGGACATGGCAATCTTTAAGGGTTTTGCATATTAAAACCTGTCCCATAAAATTGAAATATCTTATACGGAATATTTAGATCCCTTAGAGAATTATTTAAGGTATGCTTCTGTTCTACAGGGGTATACAAATGTCCATGGAATACTGCTGACCCTCAACTTGACATGTTCTTTCAACCGTTATTTTTCTGACCTAATGAATAGGTGCCGTTTGACTACATATTCTGTAAAAATGGTAGCAATCGTTAAAAAAAGGAAGCAGATAGGAACACACCTTCCCATTTTTCTGCCAAAATCCAGTGGGTTCACAGAAGTGTAAACCACATTTTGGCGGTGTAAACGAATAGATACTCACTCATATGGTCAATGATATCCTTCCTAACAGTGGTTTATTGTGGCAACTGGCCATGTTAAAAGTAATAACAAAACATTCTTTCATACACCAATAACAATATAAAGCTTATACGTTTTCTTCAACAATGTTTGCACAAATATTGTACAAACATTGTATGGATCATAGAAAAACTTTTACGGACTTCAATAGCAGGTTTAGAAAAATTTGTGAAACGATTGGATGAGAGTTCTGTTCGACATAATTAATACTGCACATAAAATCAATTTGATCAGACGGAACTTTCATTGTCATGAATATGTTTTGTAAAACAAATTTGAATAGTATAGATTGTGTGATTTTTTTTGATTGTGTTAATTGTATTTTGGATAAGTTTTTGATAACAATATTGCACCAAATAACACGGTCTTAAAGACACTTGATATTGCCCAGTCCACGAAGTATTCTAATTATGTTCTTGTTGTCTTAGTTTCAATGAAGTCTTCCTTCAACGTTTCATTGAAAGTGGACGAATTAAGAATGTCTTCATTTTTTTTCCAGCTTAGAGAATACTTTTTTGAATGTTTACAATATGTAAAAATTAATAATCTGATAATAATGAATTTGATTAATATCAGACAACTAATGGAACTGAAGGGGTTTAATATTGTTGTGTTGGTTAAAAAATAGATCAGCTTACAAAAAATCTATCACATCTGCCTAATTTCTTCACCAATATTTCTTCATTTTCAGCATAGATAAAGAAAAATCCAATGACGACAACATCAACTTCTCAAAGGTAGGGGTCATTTTTGTTTCTTCATATGTACAATTGGTTTTTGATAATGTCACATGCCGTAACAAAATCAGTGAAAGAACTCTTTCACAAACAAGAGCATGTGTATGTAAACCTTAACGAATAGAACAAAGCAGAAAATTATTCCCACGGATAAAGCAACAAACCTTGTAAAAGTGCCCAAATAAAAACAAAAAGCAAAAACATACAAGTCTTGCAAGTGCAAAAGAACTACCCAATGCTGAGGTATATAAAGGAGTATATCCAAGCCAGATTTAACATATGAACAGAGAAAAAAGAGAAAGCTGAGTCCGACCAGAACTTAGACTTTGTGAAGGAAAATGGTTAAAAAAAACTTAAAAATTAGTGAGATGGAAAATTGTCGAGATCCGGACACCCACCCCTCAACATGACAGCAGTCACTGAGAATGATACAATGTCAATGTAAATCATACGTTTAAAGATACAAGCACCAATTGCACTCTACTCCTATTTATCAGCTGTATGATACCAAAATCTTCAATAGAAAGGCATCATGAAGAGGTCTTCAGCCAAAAGGAATGAATGCAGCAATGTTCAAAACAACGGATGGAAGAGTAGTAACCAACCGGGGAAGACTGTAAATTAAATGAAATGATGAAAGATTTGAGGGGATAGACACTACAAACATGAGTATAAAACGTAAGTTTGATAAATCCCCAACACAAGACAAGAAGATGGAATAAGAAAGGAAACTTAATGTTACATTCTGTTATGCACAAAGTAGGTCAACAAGAGAGAGACATGCATGCTATATTGACGAGGAGAATGCCAGACTCGTAGGGGGCGGGGTTGTGAAACGTTGATCCCTATAGTGATGTATCAAACGCTTAATTGCAAATCCAAGAGTATCAGATAACAAGGTTGGACAGAAAAAATAAGACTCACATGGAGGTATAAGTATTCTAAAGAGAATATAAAATTTCATTTACGGGGGGGGGGGGGGGGGGGGGGGGGGGGGGGGGGGGGGGGGGGGGGGGGTGGGGGGGGGGTGGGGGGGAAGACCCTCCCTAGCTGAGTGATGAAGAAGCCTTGGTGTGATGATTCATGTGAAAGGGGGAGATGCAGATTTCATTGTTAGGGATGTATACAGAAGGCAATACAACACTGATATCAAAATGAGTCTCTAAACAAGGTGCTAAGAAGTCTCAAAGAGGAGAAGACATAGTGGTCATTGGTGTCTTCATTACCGTGAAATACCCCCACATGAGAGGACCATGGCAAAGCCAAATATGGATAACGAGGCCGTTTTGGTGTTGTATGAACAAAACCTCTGGAACCAGCATGTTATGAGTCCTTCAAGACAGGAGTCAATACTTGACCTAAAGTTATCACTTCAAACCCTAATATGATTGACGAAGTACATGTTATTGGTATTTTTTAAAGCAATTAATGCCATCATAATAATTTTTGAAAAGAGCGCCCCAATTCAAAATTTGATATTTGCACAGTTAGTTCATCTTTTATTTATTTTTAGCTTCCATCAACAACTTTATATACAGGTACGGAACAATAGAACATGATAACTATAATAATAATTAAAGTACAAAATTACATATTTTGATCTGTACATAAATAAAGTTAACGGGACGAGGCACTGCAAAACGCAGAGCGGGTAACGCAATGCCCTCTTCAGTGGAAAAAAAGAAAAAAAATTGATTGGCAAGGATGGATGTTAAACATAGGCATGCATAACAAAAGTAAATTATGAGAAATGGTAATGGTAGTGTAGAGCCATTATATCAAAAAATGAATAATAAACTTCAGTGGGTAGCGATATGCAGCACTTAAAGCATATAAAGTTACAAGACAGGGACCCCAAGCAGGCAGGAAGACAGACAGACAGACAGACTAGGACAAGTTTTTTAGGGGAGAGATTGACAGCAATAATAAAAGGGAAACAGGACAGCAGTACAGAATACATAACACATTCAAGATCACGCTGGTGATTGTATAGGAAACTATACCTGCAAACAGAATGCTAAAAAATGAGGATTTATCATAATAAATAAGCGATTTTTGTAAAAGAAGTTGGGATCCCAGATGGACTTAACGGCAGAGCTGGAATGCTACGTTATGTCCGTCCCATGATGAAATAGTGCCACCTCGAGAAATAACCTCTAACTGAATTTTCTGAACAAATTAAAACAACTAATGATGAGCGTAGACAGTTAATGGCGCTATGTCCTGGCTATATATAACATTGGAAGGCCGTCGTTGAATTATATCGGGATCCCGATAATAATTATTCTGATTACAAAATTCCTTCGTTTGTGAGACACAAACAATTTCGACCGTAAACCATCACAGGTAGGTTTACTAGCGTTACAATGCAACCGTGTAAAAATCTCATTTTTTTTAAAAAATGAGGGCGCTCTTCAAAAACAAAGGTGATAATATGTGCGTTAAGTACAAGCACAACACATGTTGCAATGGGACTTAATTACCTAGTTGAACCAAGTAAGCTACAGCTACAACCAAAAAGAGAATACAGAAACGCCAACGATGACAAAATTAAAGCCAAGCTGAGACAGATAAATTGGGACAAGGAATTGGAAACCAAGAATTACTGAAGAAGCTTGGTGTTACACCAAAGAGGAATTACAGGACCTTATTAAAAATTTGTCCCAATGAAAAACCAATTCTACTAAAAAGAAAACCGTTATTATGACGCACAAAGAAGAAAGCACAAAAACTAGGGAGGAGGAACAAAGAGCTTGGAAGCGGTATCAGAATAAGAAAACTGTAAAGAAAATTAGAGCACTACCAAAAAAGTTTCAGAGAGAGCGCGAAGGGCTAGTAGTGAGATGGGCTAAGAGAGATTTTGAAAAGTAATTACAAAAGAACCATGAAGGGTGCCCCCAAAAAAGCTTTAGCCTACGTTATAAAGGTCTAAACAAAAAGTCAAAGACACAGTAGGGTACTTGAAAACCGACACACCATGCCAGTGTCTACCCACCAGGACAACCTACTGCAGAAGCACTTAACGACTTCTTCTCGTCTGTATTCACAGAAGAGAGAGAACCCAATGTTCCGGTTCCTGAACATATATCAAGGACGGATGAGGAAAAACTAAAGGATATGGAAAGCACTGCAAAATGCTGTTCAAGATAAATTAAAAAAACATGGACCCCTCCAAAGCAGCAGAACCAGACGAACATCACTCCATGCTTCCTCAAAACATGTGTGATGATCCCTGTGAGGCCTCTAGCCTGTATGTACAATAAGTCTCTGCAAGAAGGATATGTTCCAACTGACTGGAGATCTATGCCCACATCGTACCGATCTATAAAAAAGGTTCAAGATTAAACTATCGCACAATAAGTCTGGACGTCAGTCGCAGGGAAAGTGTTAGAAAGCATTATTAGAGTTACCATACAGAGCACCTTGACAAGTTTAGCCTAATACGCGAGTCACAACTTGGTTTTAGGAAAGGAAAATCTGAACTAAAATCTCATAGAATTCCTGGAAGTGATCACAAAGCACATTAGATAGTGAACAGGCCATTGATGTCATATATCTAGACCTGGTAAAGGCCTTCGACACTGTACCACCACCAAAGGCTGCTGATAGCACAAAATCTTCAAATCAATGCATCGAAGGAAAAATTATAACTGGGATCGAATCATGGCTGGCGGGCCCCGCAAACAGAAGGGTAGTCACTCCAAGGAGCAGAGGCCGAGGTGGAAGGAAAGTAGAAAGTAACAAGTTCAGTGGTGCAAGGGTCAGTGTTTTGGGACCACTCTGTGTCCTTATATATGTGAACGATATGGGGACTGCTATTAGCGCAACAGTCACAATAAGCAAATTTGCAATGACACCAAACTAGTTCATGGTCAACAACAA
Organism: Ophioderma brevispina; assembly: GCA_023653785.1. Classification (NCBI taxonomy): domain Eukaryota; kingdom Metazoa; phylum Echinodermata; class Ophiuroidea; order Amphilepidida; family Ophiodermatidae; genus Ophioderma; species Ophioderma brevispina. The sequence continues at coordinate 30,333 of JAMKCH010000013.1, forward strand.
GAAATTCGGGCAAATGAAGTACAATGCAGATAAATGTTGGAGTTATGTGCCTTTGGATATCACAATAGTCATCATTCTTATCAAATGGGCAACAACACTAAAAACGAAACCGTCGAGGAGAAAGTACTTGGGCATCCAAATCAACAAATCATTGAAGGGTCTCAGACCCAGAACCATAAAAAGGTGCTAAGACAGGAGTTAAAGGATTCGTTTTAGTTCGTTGAAGGGCCCTAGGAGGTTTCATACAGAGAACAAGTTTAGAACGTCTTCGTACATTTTTTTCCGCGAGTGTGCCCAGTCAGTGTAAATTCTTATGAAAGGTTGGCAAAGCATATTGAATCAAAACACTATAAAAAAATCAACATTAATGTGACAAGATTGGGTGGCGTCGTATTTCGTAAACAGGCCTAAAATCAAAAAACCCCTGTAGGGCAATTTTTTTTAAAAAGCGTAGAGGATGACAAGTTGCAAGTGTGTTTATAATTCTTCAGCTGCAACTGTGTTGTGATATTTATTTCTGGTTAGAATTAGGGATTTAGCGCACTTCTACAGATTAGGGAGAATCAGTGTTTAGAAAACGGTAATTCCACATTTCTTTCCGCGCACCGTGAATTGCTATGTTCTCTGACCAAAATAGGCGTGATAAAAGTGTGCCGAATTAGACGTAAGTACTCGTCGCGTGAAGTAATTACCGTACACAAATGACGCCCAACCTTTTACTCCTTACCCAGCACTCTTTAAATTTACATCATATCAAATAGGCTAAAAAGGTTAAATAAATGGCACAGCGTTTGCCAATCAAATCACTGCTAATCACAACAACCGAAAAGTTGTTGAATAAAGAAAAACAACGAAATAAAAAAAATAAAAACCATAGCGGCGAATCAATTTTCTATGTGGCTATGCACAGCATGTTGTCAACACATAATTCTTACTGTTGAAGTAAATATGGAATTAGTCAACTTCGTTTACTCTACTCCTCATCTATTGAATGGAACATTCAAGCATCCATATGTTAAGGTTAAACAAAAAAAACACAGTCGGAGTGTTTTTTTTTTCACAAAGTATTTCAAAAAAATTACCAACTATTGATTTTTTAAAACCACGGATATGTGGTTTATTTGCTCAACTTTGTAATTTTCTATTATGTATATATATATTTGTAGCATGAACAAAAGAAAAGAAAACATGGTGATTCGCAATACGCGAAGCGGTCGGGCCGCGAGTTACCCGCGCGTTAAGTTTTGAGAAAAGACCATAACGGGGAAGAAAATGGCGTAAGGCCTATTTTTGTTTGTTTTGGTGAAGGATAATTTCGCTCTAAAATCAATGGAGTTGGTGAGTTTTTGGTGAACATGCTTGCCGTTGCAAGGTATATTTTAAAAAAATTGGGTCGAGACGACTCACGTCATTTCGCAAACGTGTCATCTCCTTCTCTTTCTTCTGTAGAATGTAGACTTCAAAAAAAAATTCAGGCGTTACGGGGGGGGGGGGGTGCCAAGCGGCACCCCCGGCACCCCCACTGGTATCCGCGCCGCGATGACAGATTAAGTATTTAGTCCTGGCTGTAGCATCTTTGTCCACCCAACATGTTGGTGGGCTGACGCATTTGATTACGGTCGATATTCAAACAATCGTGTCAACAGAAGAAAAGTTTTGGATAGCGTCGATTAGTTGGGAGACGAGGGAATATGAGCTAATAGTGGCTCGATCACCTGCTGAACGAACAACTATAGTAGTTAAAACCATCATGTCCACTCTTAGTACTTTTCCAAAGTTATTGGCTGTTGAATGAGGGGATGTGCCACCAGGGGCGGCGGATCCAGGAATCTCAATAGGGGGGGGGGGGGGGCGCTCGGCACTATTCGCTTTTAAAATTTTCCGGATTCGCTTCGGCCCGCCGGATAGGACCCAATTTTGTTTCACTCGGTTTAAAATTCTGAAGCGGGGGGGGGGTCCCCCGCCGCGTGTTGGTTGTGAGGGCGATCTCGTGCAAACGCCCCCTTATCCTTTTATTTTTTTTTAATTTGGCTTGCCACTCTATTGCATCTCTACATGTACGCACCCTTCTTTCCTCCACCACAACAACCACATCCACAACTACAATTGACCATTGACCCGTTTTTTACCCCTTTTTAGCTCTTCTAGAATTCTCCAACCTATCTATCTTGGGAAAACCCAAATTGTGTTTCCAAACCCCGGCGAGTTGCAGCGGAGCGAGGCCGGAAAAAATTTACAAATTGTGTCGGCAAGGGCGCCCACAAAAGGTCAGTTTCCTAGATATACAGGGCGCCGGCGCCCTGTGCTGGAAAGGCCATTTTTCTACATGCTCCAAGGCGCCCGGCGCCTTGGTTTTGCAAAAATGGGGGGGGGCGCGCCGGGTGCGCCCTCCCCTAAATCAGCATATGGTGCAGTGGATGAAAAGTAAATTGCACGCGAAAAATTGAAACACTCCAAAAAATCAATTCTGTAGCTTAAAGAGATTTGAGAGATTTTCCAGAGAGAGCGCCCTCAGTTTTTTTTTCGAAACACATTTTTGATTAATTGCAAAATGCTTATCAATGTAATGGGAACAACCTGAAGTGAATAAGCCGAATTCGACCCGTCTTTATGTAATGAGATGATGATTTTAGTAATTTCTGTCGTGCACGACCCAGAAATTTCAAAGCATGGTTCCTATAGGGAGGATTAGGATACCAGGTCCGTTCAAAACAAGGTTTGCGTTTGTTTTCTTCCGTGCGTTTGTCCAATAAACCCTTCGACTATATACAACCGATCAAGTGCATTTTGAGAGATTCGTATCAAAAAATCTATCCTGTCACTGTTTAACACTTAAGTGCCCAAGCTAAAAAAACTTCCGTTAGTGCCAAGGGGGGTGGGGGGGGTGGGGTTCTAGGGACACAACCCAGAAACCACTTTCCCGTGGTGAGTTTGATATGGACACAAAACACATAAATGGGGGTCACGTAAGAACCACATACCCACAATAAACATGAAAATCCGACTTGACCTATGACCTATGGGCCAATTGTGAAATTGTCACTCTTCGAAAAAGAGTGAGGTGGTTCGAACCTTTCAAGTCCTCGGCAACTCCCATATAATGTTTGAACCAAAATAATTCATTTATATCTAATCTAGAATAACCAATTCAAATAATCATTGCAAATATAGCAAAACTTATACCTTTGTATTTTCTCAGGACAGAAACTTCAAATCGCCTTATTTTTCCCCTAGACTATGCCAATTACAGAGCGGCATGACAAAATTGAAAATTGATGCTATCAGCATATAAAGGTTATTTGATTTAAGTATTATTTAATTATTAATAAGTACTCCTAAGGGATATATTATAAGCAAATAAATCCTAAGATTTAAGTACTTAATTTTTAATAGTAAATATCTTGATTTTTGTACTTCCGTTTAGTGCCCCTTCCGGAGTTAGCTGGAGTTGGAGTCCCGTACGCGACTGACTGCCCTACTCCACACAAGCCCACCAGTTCGGCAACTACTGCGACGCTGTGCTGGCACCAAACTGATCGTTTCTCGACGTTCCTTTGGATTTGTCTTCAGCGTGGAGAGGGGATTCATGCGCCCTACACAATGTGGGCGCTTTATCCATAGTCGCTAGCGGAATGGACGAGAGGCCATTGAAACTGTTAGATGCCCAAGAGGGGGGGGCGGGGGGGAACTCAAACCTATAATTATTCTAAGACGCCGGGGCGGATTTAATTTTTTTTTGTACCCAAGAGAAGCGTATTCATAATCAGACAATTAGCAAAAAACCCTTGAAAAATTTGATTGCGTAAAAATCCAAAATACTCGGGACCCCCCCCCCCCCCTTGGGCACTTACCAACAAACGAAAAATGTTTTGTGAACGTTCGAAAACTGTTTCGAAAAAATGTATGAAATGTTGTTAACAATGTTTAAAATAAACACATCAAAAAAGTTGGTTGGGCCTTGTCTTAGGAAAACATTTGGGCAAAAACATTATATTCAGATGTTACCAAGATAATTTGAAAACATTTTATCAAACATGCCATGTATTAATTAAATAAAGTTAATTATCGTGAGAAAAAATTAAATTCTTCTCTGCTGTCATTCGTGACTGTTAGTTAGATGTCCCAACGAATATTTTACACAGTGTTTACATACTTGGAGCAAATTGTATCACTTACCTTGTCGGGAATCGAACCTGGTCCTTCTGCGTGAGTCCTATGTCAGTATCCACTAAGCCACAGCGACTTACCTACTTGTAAGTATTTTTTTGAAATATATAAAAGCACCCGTTTGGTATTCTCTTTTGTAAAAGCAACCCAAATATTTGGTGAATAACCAAGATGGTTTTTTGTTTTTGTTGCTGTTTTTTTTTTAGTTATTTTGCGGGTTAGAAATGCAGATATATACACGTGCATAATGAATTTTATTCAAATATTTGCCTAACATCATAAAGATGTTTGCCTACATCATAAAAATGTTTTGACTAACAGCATAAAATGTTTTCCCTAACTCATAAAATAGGTTTGCCTAACATCATAAAAAATGTTTGCCTAATATCATAAAAACGTTTGCCTAACATAATAAAATGTTTTCTAACTTTTTTTCAATGAACTTTTTAATACATTTGCACAATTTGGAAAACAGGTTGAAAACATCATCAACAAGTATGGATTAAAAATGTTATAAAGGATGTCATACAATGTTACGGTTTTCCAATGTTTTTTAAAAACAATATTCAATATATATTGATAAATTTACAAACCATGTTTCAAAACATCAAGATTAAAAACAACATCTTGGAAACATTTTTAAAACGTTTTGAAAAAATAGGAAAAAAAATGTCCGCCGAAAAATCATTTCAGCACATCTCTAAGACATTTTACTGTATCTAAGGAGGTAAACTGTTCTGGAATTTGATAATATCTCTATAAAAAAGCTTTAATTATTTTGTAGTCATGTTTGAGAAAATGTTGTCTTAAATGTGTGATAAAAGTTACAAATTAATTGGCAAAATACATTGTATAACCCAATGTATAAACAATAAAATTTTTTAAAAACTTGTAAAAACATTGTAAAAACGTTTGATAATGTTCCACAAACATTATCAAACACTGTTTTCGTAAATTTAATCCAACTTTGACAAATGTATGAATTTTATGTGTTTGCCTGGTGTTTAAGTGTTCATGATCATTCAGGTCAGTAAACACATTAATGGATACATTAACTCTCAAAACATGCTGATTGCTTGACTGGTATTTAATGAAAGGTGAGTTGAATGTTACTGACTTGAGCGCCGGGTTGGGCCGCCCGTGCTTGGATTAGGAAGGAACACGAAAGTCTTTGCACTCTCTATGATGATAAACAGGAAAGGCCAGATTATCTAAGTTCGTTCATGAAACTGAACCGGTTGTGTTATGTGATGTGTGAAATTTGTGAAACGCAGAGATAGTCCGGCGGGAGCCACAGTCAGGGGGCTCATATACGATAACGGAATAAAAGCGTGAAACAAATGTAGCGTGAAGAGTCAACTAAATCGATTGCCCTATGTTCACCATTGTTCCCGGACTATGAGAACGCCGACGATAATTCGTTTTTCTACACCGGTCTGTGACTTGTGAAAGCAGAATATAGTCCGGTGGGAGAGCATAGTCCGGGGCTCCATAAGAGATTAACGGAATAAAGCATGAAAATAATGTTGCGTCGTGTAAAGAGTCAACTGAATTCGATTGCCCTATGTTCACCATTGTTCCCGGATATGAGTACGCCGGACAATGGTCTACTTCTACACTGGTGTGAAAGGAAATATGGTTCCCGTCCGGGGCTATAGACGACAACGGAATAAAGCGTGACACCAATGTTAAGTGAAGAGTCAACCTAATTGATTGCATATTGTTCTCCATGGCCACATACTCTCATCGGATGGACGCTGTCCAAAATTTTTCTCGGTGACACGTTCTCGAACGAATATCTAACCCGTAAAATGCCACTGCCTTACGGTTAGACGCCTTAAAGGTCCCAGATGCACATGAATTGATTGTGGTTTTGTGTGTCACAGTCTCAAGGAGGGGACTGAAAGCATTCAATATTGGTTTGAGTGATGACATCATTAGTGAAAACTATTGATTTTCAGAGAGTAATAGAAACATTCCAGGTGACTGTTGTAAATCTATTAGAACTCACTGAAAAGATGATAAACTACTCCAAATCTTTACAGGAACAGGGCCAGAAAAAGAATAGGAACCCAGGACATCATTAGTGTCCTCTTTCACGAATAAATTAGGAGGTTTTCTTCTGTGTGTTCAATTGTCGTTGACCCTATATATCCTTATTCGAAAAGGAAGGAAACGAAGGTGAAGGTGAACAAAGCTCATGAGAACAAATTTGGACCAAACTGATAACCATACATCGTTGTGCAGAACCAAACACTCGTAATTGCCCAATGTAAACCCATTTCTATGCAATTTATTGCGTTCATAGCAAAAATCGAAACAATCATTCCCACAGTGTGAAGGCAAGAAACAAAATTTACGAACAGGAAGAAAGAAAAAACTTTATGAATTAAAATATTTAAGAATTTATTTTTGCTCAAATGTTGCTTGATTTGGTTATGAAGAAAGAATAAACAGCTTTCAGAAAACGTTATTGGTGTTATTGACTTTAGAGGAAGAAGTTATGCCTATTGTGCTGAGAGTAATTGTAACTAATAGAAGGTGGGAGTTACGGTCTTGACGGATTAGAAAAATAATATCCGACGAGATTCCCACAAAGAAAAGAAAATGCTGAGTAAAAAATTGTTCAAGTTCCCAAATAAGAAAGTCAAGTAGCTGAGTGTAAGGCCACAGTTTACTTTGATTCAGCAAGATTCATGATTTTAACTACAACGAACTGGGGGCGCCACGTGAAAACCATAGCCGGTTTGTATTCCGACTTGATTAAAAAACAATGGCGATATTAATTTTAAGTTTTAATTCCACTTTATTTACAGGAAAATTCAGGCTTTAGTTCTCGCAATTTAAGGAAGTTGAGTATACTGTATTTGTGCAAAAATAATTACCTTAGAGAGTAAACCAAAAGCCTGAGCCAGTGTTACAGTTATGTTTCATGAACTGAGACATTGATATGGAGTGATTTTCAATAAATGAATCTTTATGATTGAACAATCGGTATTAATTTGATGAAGAATCATTTTACTGTCTTATAATTATGTTAAACAATAGACCAGTTTTATTCAAACTGATGTTTTTTGTTGAGAAGAAAAGAAATGGATACCATCTGAAATTGCATCTGTGTTGATTGCCTTGCTATAATGTGTTATGGTATACGTCGATAAGTCTCTCCGAATTGTATGGCTAAAATCGGCCCAACAGAAGTTTTAGGTCTCTCCGCCCAAAATTTGACATAGTGTCGAACCCAAAGTCCGAAAGACTCACCAAAATTATAAAAATTTCCTGATAGCCTGTTTATCCCTGTAAACAACCAAAGCAAACATCAAGCAAAAATACTTTAACTTTGAAAGAAGATACAAAATTCTTTCCTGAATGTAGGGTTTTTATGGATCACCACTGTAATACACCGTTAACAGCAATGTTTGTAAACATGATAGGGCCGGTGTGGCAGGAGATCATTGTGACGGGCTCAAACGTCGGGAAACAATGGTGCAAATAGAGCAAATTGATTCAGTTGACTCTTCACGCAACATTAGTTTCCGCTTTATTACGTTGTCGTCTATGGAGCCGGACTATGGTTCCTACCGGACCATATCTCCTTTACACCGGGTAATCTCGAAATAGGTCGAGCCTGACTGTTACATCTGGGCAATTGTATCTGTTAGAGTGTTACTCACTATGGCCATAACGATTCGCAGTTATGTATGCGCAGGCACAAAGAAGTGACAGTCGATGTAACTGGTTATATGAAATGCAGAGCTGCCAACTTTAAAAATTAAAAACAAAAACTTTTTAATTGAATATAAAGAGTCCTATAGTAATATCATTAAGTTATGGGTGTTGGTCTTCGACCAGATGTATCAGAGCTTGCCAATCAAAATTTCTTTCAAAAAGAAAAAAAAAAACAAATGATTTGTTTGCTCCTCTCTCGTTTCCCTTTTGAATGATGAAATATACGATCAAAGTTTTTGAACCCCAGCATAAGTTTGATTTTATTTTCTTCGTGATGGAAAAAGTTACTATGAAAATGGGCGATTTTGCTAATTACTAGAAACATGGTGCGAAATTTTTCAAGCCAACTATATAATGGGTCGAAATTTCGGACCAACTATATAAATGGTCCGAATTTCGGACCAACTATATAAATGGGGTCATATTTTTATATCATTTGGTCACTATAAACTGGGTCGATTTTTTTACACAAACCCGGTGGACGCAACACTCCCCGTACCCAATTTTGGTGTCGATACCCCCCCCCCCCCCGGATTCCGTACCGTTTTGCTATGGTAGCTAGGACCCTCTCTCAACGGGGACATTCGGTTTCATTACAACCGGCAATACGTGAATGACCGCATGACGACTCCCCTTTCCTGATGTCCAAAGATACAAATATCAGTAGAAAGCTGTACTAAGTTGCGAAAAAACTAAACGTTCCATACCCACGCGTCCCACCCGCCCTGATTTACTTCCAGCTAGAATCCCTGAAGAGATGGTACCCCACTCCTACGTCGCTTTCCAACAGTCCGTAAATTCTGGCGAGATTCCTTGTGATTGCTGGTTGCAAACATTGCCCCTATTTTCAGAAAGGGTGATCGCCGCAGCTCAAACTATTAACCGACCCCGTGCATGTCGCTCACATCAATTTTCACTAAGATCCTTGGCGCTCCTTGAGCATACCATCTTCAATTGACCGTCAACATGGCTTTCCGTCCTGGTCGCTCATGCTTGTGATCACACCATCATCACACGACTTCCTTAACATAAGATCCTAAAGCGTTGTGGTCGATGGCGAAGCACCAGAATTGACAGATGTTTTATCTGGAGCCTGCCCCACAGGCACTTTTCTTTGAACTTTTATTATTTCTCCCCTTCCATCACCGACATAATCTGATTCCAGCTCCACAACCAAAACTCGAAAACGCTTGTAAGTTAACAAGTTTAATACATAATCACAAGCAGGTAGAGCTTGGATCTCAACTAGCCCACATAGTTTTTCTGTACAGGGTCGCATTGTTGTTCAGTGGAGTGGAACCGATTTGTTCGCCATTTAATTCATTGATTGGCAGTTTAGCTCCAGCCAACGGAGCAAGGCCCAAGTCAGGCTTTTGTAGTTGAAAGCACCATGTATTTTTCTTCACTGGATTTCTGGTAATTTGATAGTTTTAATATGTGCAAATTACATTAAAAGGTTGATGGTTAATGTGCAATGTTTGACACCTAATATTTGTTGAAAAAATTTGTTTACAGGTGGGACACCTTCTTAAAATGGTGGGTACTAAATGTAAGAGTTAAAAACCAAGATTTTATACAATATCCCACACAAGGCATTAGAGCTTGATCTCAGACTCCCCACATCATTTTCTGTACAAAGTCTTCATTGTTGTTTGTTGTCTCGGTCAGTGGGAACCGATTTGTTAGCCAATAGAATTCATTGATTTTAGCTCCATGTTTAGCTCCAGCTAATCGGATCCAAGCCGAGTCAGGCTTTGTGTGTGAAATCACGTATTTTTCTTCACTTGATTTCTGGATACCAGCTAATGCCATGTGTTCTGTTCAACCTTGTTGAGCTGCCATTAATAATAAATTGCAATGGTAACGTCACACATCGTGAGATTTTAGCTCTCAGTGTTTTATATAGCAGTTTCAGTGCCTTCCGCTCATGTTTTTCAGGGAGTGAGAGAACAGTCCTTGTTCACCTTATTTGTCCTATGAGTTGTTTAATGTAATCTATCCAACAACAACAAAGAGGACTGCAGAGCTCTTCAGAAAGATTTGGATTTGCTGGGCAAATGAGTCAGCTAGTGGGCCGAGACACGAAATAGGATAAGTGTCATGTGGAGCAGATCTCTCATCGCCGCAATAACAACAGCTTTGGAACTACCAACTCGCAAAGACAAACTATATCAGTGACTGAACACCATTACATCATTACCTGGGGCTTACTTTACATCCAATCTCTGAAAGCATTCCCATCTCCAACATTACTTTTGAAGCCAGCCGTGATGTTGGGATCATCAGAAGAAATCTCAAACCACTGCCATTCACGCTTGAAAGAGCAGGCATACGCCTCTTCGTGCGACCACTTAGAATACTGCTCCACACTATTGAATCAACTACACAGATTACCATTAACAGATTGAAGCCATTCAGAAGAGGGCAGCTAGATTTGTGATGAACACCTACCAACGCACCGAGAGCGTCATTACATGCCTTCAAAACCTAGAGTAGGCTACGCTCCCATCCAGAAGCAAGCATAAAATAATCACATTACTCAATGCATAAATAAGGAGCGCTATCTCTCTTCAATGTCCAACACCCAGCTAAGGAGTTACCATCCTGCAAGATTTCGGGCTTCGAATAACGATTACCCAGAGATACAAGTATTATTCATGCAACAGCGCATGTCAGCTCTGTACTCCTGTGGTAAGTCATTTTTGCACCCATCGTTAGACGTCTTCGCGGACACACATTCATCGAACTAGTTGTAAGGAATGGTTTTAATTGCCACCTGTACGCATATTATGCACATCAGCTTCACTGCCACTTAAGTTTGTCACCTCCCCAGTGGTATATCCAGAATTGGACGTTGCGGAGTATCAACGTAGATGTAGGACGATTGTATATGTTACGTTTACCGTCTGGGCCTTATCGTGCACGCGGCGCTATAAAGTTTATGCAGATTTGTATGTTATTAATTTTGACTTTTTATGTATAAATCAAGTGATCAAAGTGAAAAAAAATAAAAAAAATAAAAAATTTTTTAAATAAAACTTAGCCCCTCATTAATCTTCACTTGCATCGATTCGCTTTCGCTGTCAGAATCATCTGCTAATTTTAAACACAAAAGTTTTTGAATTTCAATTCGCCAAGGTTCATTCTAATAAGCATACGGCTTTCCCACATAAAGATGTGGTGCACTGCATTTGTCCAGTCAGAAGCCGCTGTATTCCATTGAAGAACTTCGAGATTCCCGTCACGTATTTGTATAAAACATATAGGGACTCATACTTCAAACCTATGTCTTTACCAGTCGCACATAAGGTATCAATTTTACTTTTCAGACTCCGATAGGGGTATATCAAAATAGCATGATTGTTTAGGATGATGATTTTTTGGTATGTTGGTATTTTATTCTCAAACAGAGCAAACAGTCAATAAAATAGCTCCAATGGACTGCAAAATAACGCCCGGACGAGTCTCGGATAGAGTGTCCATTTACAGATTCTGGTTACGCGGAGGGTATCCATTGAACAGACATCTGGTCTCGGATAGGAGATTACTTATCATTTTGGTCTCAGTCATAGGAGCTCATAGGGTTCACGAAATTTCTCAGACAGACAGATAGAAAGACGGACGGAGACACTGTGCCATACCAAGCCGGATTTTGCTATCTGGCTAAAAAAAACAAGTGTGAACTCGTATATACATTTTCAACAAATTTATTGTTACATGCCACAATTTAATGTCCCAAGCAGACAATACAATAACAACAATAGAATATAAAGTCACTGTGTTCACATTTATATATGTAAATTGGTTCCAGAGAGGCGTAGGCGGAAAGAGATGGGTTGCTCCAGCGGACAAAGCGAGAAGAAAAAAGTGTGACATTCTGGAAAAATCAACCCCTTTGATTTCAGACCTGTCTAATTCTCCCCGCTCACTTTACGGGATTTTGCCCTGCAGGCCGGGAGGGCTGGCAACACCGCCGACTGCTTCTACAATATTTATTCAATGATGCGCATTGAAAGGTGGGGTGGGTGCGGGGGGGGGGGGGGTAGGACATGCCAACCTAACAGCAACAGAACTGCACAACTTCCTGCGTAACCGAGTGCTAGTCTTATTCAAAGACTTGACGGAGGAGGGCGCTCTTACGGACATATGAACGGTCACACACAGACTTGACTTAAGGCAAGGCTGCGTCACGAATATTTTTTTTTTTTTTTTTTTTTTCAATTAAATGACTGTTATTGGAAAGTACATATTTTGCAGCGGGGTTAATCCACTAACCCCAACGGATTTTGAAGTCAATAATTGTTTCTTAAATTATCATGATATTACTAAGATGTATTGGAACGAAGTTTAAAAGGGGATTTTGCAATGTCACTGGGAACGAGGCTGCCATACAAAATACATGTAAGAATTCCCTAAATGACCGTTGGAAATCCCCAATGCCCAAATCGAGCAGATCGTATCCGACCCCCCCCCCCCGGGTGGGTGACCTGATGATCGACGACCTCGTTCCCACACTTTACTCCATCAAAATTGAGATTTTTATATCAGAATGCATATTTTCACATTACCTTAGTGAAATTTAAAGACACTATCAGTGATCCACCCGAAAGACACAAACCAATGGAAATTTGCAGAAATATCTTGCATATCATCTTTCCAACTGAAAAATTGACAGGAAGAAAACAGCGGGGTTCAAAGACATGAATCTCCATTCAATTACGTGTTGTAGTAAGGGTCCGTACGGGCAGTTTTTTTTTATAACTATTATCCGATTTTGTCTTTATCAGGATGCTTTTGGTCTTATCATTTCCAGGGGATATTCGAGAACTTGTTACAGACATGCAAGATTCTGATTTTGATTATCGTTTCGATTTTTTGATTTCGGAAATTACTGATAGTGCCTTAAGGCCCATAATGTTTCCTTTTGATGTATGACTAAAACACGGTGTCCAAATGTGGTCGACCACATTAGTTAACAATGGTTAATACACAATACATATCCATGGCCAATTTCGTACACATTTTGCTTCTGCTTTCCAAACGGCTGGACCATGTTACGGTGATATACTCCCATGTGAGGGAGAAGACGTATGGACAAGCTTGAACAATCGCACCATGATCGCGTCACCCACCTTATTAATTAACGTGTATCCTTCCTTTTGCACAAAGTAAGCCTTTGACAATCAAGTACATAATAAATTACAAGCATGATCTCCATCTGAGTACAAAGTCTGAAGATATTGTTATCTTTGCTTGCTCTTCCTCCCCAACGTAGGCGTCGTCTTGCCGCTTCCTCTGTTAGACTTGTGTGCATTCGACGCATCTTTGCTTCCGCGTTTCCTTCGTGATCCCTTGGCGCTCCCACCTGACGAATCCTTTGTGGATAAACGGGCTGTACACAAGAGAACAAAAGTCGAGGTTTAAAAGAAGCATGGTAGGCCTTATCTAATATAGATATATAGTATGTTGTACCTAATAGACCGTATTCAATAAGACGTCAGCCACCAGACATGTTGGTGGACAAGATGCATACATTCCAGGACTACAATACATTAAGCTGTCAATCGATCCATGTTTAGCGATTGCACAGGGATCATTGACAGGTGAATGTATTGTAGTACTGGAATGCGTCTATCTTGTCCACCAACATGGCTGGCTATTGAATACGGTCTATATAGAGAGTAAAATTTGGCAAAATAAACGCAAAAAGCGCCTTACCATAAGACCAAAGCGCTGAACAGTAGAAATACATAAGCAATAAAATACAAGCATTAAAAATACATATCATAACAACAGAAGATAAATCAACTTTAAGCATATCATAAAAGAAATAGCTCCTATAAAAATCACCAAAAGATACACCCGGAATAAACATGCTCTAAATAGCTGTTGGATAGTTCTATTCTCGAACAGAGTTCAATAGAGTCGCACAGTACTTATGATATCAAAAGAGTGATTATTAATATTAATGGTTCTATTGATATGAACAGTTCGGTGCATCAAGTGACATAGACAAGTGACATTATTGAGTAGTCCTGTGAAATAATCTGTAATTTATCAAAGCCTAGCAATAAAAAATAATAAACTGTTTCTGGCCACGTTCGTAAAGTGGCTGTTTTTTTTTCTGGATATTTGCCCAAAATTTTAACTATTTACCCAATTATTGCGTTATGTGTTTCTACAAACATAGGCAAATCGTTTTAAATTAATATCTAATCACTTTGTTGTCAGGAATTATATTTGAGAGTTCCTCGAGGTCTCTTCCATATGCATCGCCCTCATACTTCCCGAATTCTCGTGATTTTAGTGATAGTTTTTGGGGTCATAAAAGTGACAATTTGGCACAATACGAAAACGTTAAAAGGTTGTCTAAATTGTTTAAAATTATAACAAGAAAATTTTGAAAAAAATGGAAAGTGGTATTATTGGTTTACGGTATCCGAACACATCTTTAGACGTATACAAGAACAGTTACTTACCGAGAAATGTTGCATTAATCGCTTCTGGGTCGTTCAACAAAGGTACGTAATTAGGTTTCTGTGATTCGTAATTTTCTGTGTAAATATAAAAGAGCATAGAAATATTATGTCACGAATAACGATCACAGACACTTGTGACCCACTGAACACTGTCATGTACTAACTGGGATTGTATGGGGGCCGAGCATGGGCGAGAGGGGAAAACGAAGGAGGGGATAGATACTCCCCATTTCCTGCTTTCATAATTCCATACAAAAATGCGCAATTTTACATTAAAAACCTCATAAAAATCAACTCTAATCAAAATATATTTACTGCTTGTAATATAAACAAAATCAGTACGTTTTGTTATCAAATTCAATGTTTCTCTGCCATCGATTCTTGACTATAGGAGGTCAGAATGAGTTTGGTATCTAAGTTTTCCTCCAATGGTAACTTTAAAAACAATTCATAGCTTCAGGGAACTTCGAAACCATGAGCTATAGGGCAGACAAGAATGCTGGAAGTCTGGGTACGTTCCGTTAAACTTGCTGCTTTGCATTGTGATCAAACTATATAACATCTCCCATGCATTTCTTTCAAGAAATATTATGGCCCGGGCAAACTAGGCACCATTAATAAAGCGACCGTGCACTTTATGCAGATAAACCAACAATCTCCATCTTTTTAGTCAAATCGGAGAACGAGGTTATGAATCACAAATTGTCCCTTCAATTGCAAAGTCATTAGCCTTTCAAATGACCAAATTCAAATGTTTTTATCGTTTTTACAATCTTAATTTTGCCAATATCTCCTTTTCCACTTTGGTCGACGTTGGTCTGCGAGGATGGGAAAACGATTCTCGATACGGAATAAAGCCTATTAATCTCTATGTAACATCATCCAAACGGCAACATTCACAGCTCCCATTGAAAAGGGTTATGGTGATATTACACTTAGATACCATCTGTCTCGAATTACAAATAAAATGGCAATTAATGATAATGATTTGGGATCTTTGAATTTCAAAGAAACATTTGAGTGTTTTATAGTGCAATTCTAAAGAAAAAAGTATCACACGTTCATTATGTCCATGGTATTGCAAGTATTTGTGTATAAAACTTACTTTCAACTTCATTCACTATTACAACGACTCTCTATCATCTAAGGACTTTCACTTGGGCGTATCTTGATGGTGGTCTCTAGTAAGGTGCTTCACGTTGCCTTCTTGTCAGAGAGATCCCGTCGACTACAGGAAAGAAATTTATGAAATTATTAATTTAAATATAAACGTTGTGTTTTAATAAAGCTCCACATATCGATGATGGCCGACCTCTCATACACTGCAAAAAACTTAGAAATTAAACACTTTTCTAAACACTTATTTTGCACCACGTTTCTAAACATTTTGAAAATGTCTGTTTAATACTAAACACCTTGGCCGTATTCCAGAACTTGTTTGTTAACGCAATTTAGCTAAAATCGCCGTAATATTAAATTTCGTTAAGGAAAATGGGGGGGTTCGTTTAAAATATTTTTAACCATTGCTTACTTCACGGAAACTTTAAACACAAGTAACATCGTTGTTATTTAAGACCTAACCGAGTGTATAAAAGGCCCTATTGTGTTTTATGGTTGATCGCACAAAGTTGTATCATGGATTCCGTTCGGTAATGTGATAGCCGAACTGGGCTAGAATTATATGCCTCATTGCTTTTTGTCAACGGGCACAGTGCAACGATCCGTGCACTGACGAAACACACACTAAAACAAAACACTTCTTAAACTACCCCGTAACCTAGTTTAAATTTCGACTTATTTTGTCGAAGTTAAAATTACGTTACTTTAAACTCCTTTCTGGAATTACGTTACGTTTATCTCACACATAAACGTTCGCTAGCTTAAATCGGGCTAAACACCTTTTTGGAATACGGGGCTCCTTATATCTAAACATGTTTAATCTAAACATGTTTAGGGATTGACAATTAGGCTGTTTATACATTGTATGAGCCCAAGTGTTTAGTAATAACATTCAAAATATCTTAAACATATTTGCAATCACGTTTCTAACACTGTTTTTGCAGTGTAGTCCATGCCGTAGCCCATATGACCTTGTTTAACGAGTCTGCCCAGAAAGTTTTGATTGTTTTAAAGGGAACCTTGAATCGGTTTTTAGATAGGGAAGGGTAATTTAACAGAGGGTGAAATTGTAAAATGTTTAAAATTATGTCATACACTCCTAAATTTCAGAGATTTAAAAGTCATCTTTTGGGATTGTAGCTAGGGACCCAATCAATGCATATTTAAAATTAAATCCGAACTCTCTAAATGTACACGAGTGAAACTTCACCCAAAGATTGAAACTCTTGGAACCACTCTCCAAATGATGGTTGTACTTAAAGAGGCTGAATTTCCACTCCAAAAAGAGTAAAATCACTCCAAAAGAGTGGATGGTTCATTCGTTTGAGTGAGTATAAACGAAGGACATTACACTTTTGAGGAGTGAAACAAGGACAAGATCTAACTCTAACCGTCGCATACAGTTGCAAGCATGAGTTTGCTTTTTTCTAAACAGGCAGCACTCGTCTTAACAGTGGGTTGAAAAGCCGCCTCTTCGCTTTTTTCTGTATCATAATATTAAATAAAATCCTTGTGTTCAATATGGTTTTCAGTGCCGAACCTTTGATTTGGTCTCAGGGTTGGACCTTATCCGATCAGATCTCGATCTTCCCCAGCTTTCCCAAAATGCATTTTGATTTAAATGGGCATTTCGTAATCTACAGCATCGTCCCCGACTTGCCTAAACAAAAAATGATTTTTATTTTATCTCAACTGTTGGCCTTAGAATAGTTGTGTACCTATTTCTAATGTACTGCGATACTAATTTTTCTAATTACTTGAAAAATTTTTTGTCTAAATTAAAAAAAACAAAAAATTTTTTACATAATCTTAAAATTGAAGTCCACTCATATATTTGGCAATATTTCAAACTAAAATGTAACAATAAAGGAACGCAAATTTTGTAATAATATCACTTTTTCACACAAAATGTTATTATAAATATTCATTAATAAAAAAAGATGTTTGAGTTAACATTATTGTTTAAAAAATATCATGCTGGGAATGGAAAATATAGTTTAATGAATCATGTAACGAATTTGCAATAGCAATTATAGCCATTAACGTTACATAACTTAATTTGGTCAAAGGTTTACTTTTTTTAAGAATGCCTGTAGTATAATTTGTACTTTTGTAGCTAAGATTGCAGGCCCATATTTAGCTCGTATCGCGGAGCCCATTGCAGTGGTTGTAATAAAATTACGCATACACTGCATACGTACCTCCATACTTCACCGTGATAAACATTTCAGTAGTTTTAAACCAATGTACACCAACAGAATTTTAAAACTTGAGTACAACAACTCCCGCTATGTCATAGTTTCACTGCAACCAAGGAATGGTTTGTGTCTATGCCCTACTGCAATGCTTTTCGTTTGCAGGCTTGGCTCGGCTGAACGTATTAACATGTTGTAAGCTGTTGTAGGGCCGTTTCTCCGAATATGAAGTCACAGGTGAAAATGATCTGAAATAACTTGCAGATCGGATCAATAACTGTATTTTAAGAGGATTACTGATACAAGATTTTTTAATGATTTTGTCGATTTTTTCACATACATGCTTTGAGGTACCGGAGTCGTATTTTTAAACGTTTGTAGCTGTTTGTGTACAAAGTATATTTTTATTATAGGCGACTATTGCACACTGAGCGTTTTTGTAGAATTAATCAAGTTGGCCAGTTCTACAACACTGGGACTGGCACGTGAAAACTCCTCTCTTTTTTTCTCCTTCTGCCCCCTTCTTTATATCCCTTTGTCTTCATATTCTCAGTAAGCGTTTTAAATTTTCCCCCACTTTTCTTTATTCCTTTCCTTTTCCTTGTTTCTTTCTTGCACGTGTTGACTTTTTCTATTTTCGTTTTATATACACAGACAAAAGAATAAAAATTAGGCATAGCTATATTATATATATTATAATATTATATTTCTTTATATATTTATATATTATATTTATATATATATATATATATATATATGATATATATATATCTAATAATTAAAACTGTGTCAATATAATATCTCCATACAATACGAATTGGCGGTGATCTTGGAATATTTCATTGGCGTCTTTTCTACAAACGTACAGCCGCTTTACCCTTGTAAATGGTAATCTTGTAGACATGACTGGGTTTTTTTTTTTTTTTTTTTTTATTCATGGTATAAACGACCCCGGCTTCCTGTGAGCAAAGGTGAAAGTTCTATGTTAACCGATTCCCGCTATAATGTTGAATGTGAAAAAAACTAACACAGAACATGTTCTCCCTCCGAGCGTGCCACGTGGCCAATAAATACGATAATATGTAATTCATAAGTAAATACTGGAAAAACTATCTCCACTGTGTCAGACTAAATTAGCAACATGCATGCAGATATATATAAGGTTATAGAGACAATGGATTCAATAACTGTAAGGTAAAGTATGTAGCAAATATGTTTCATTTTTGTATATTTCGGGGTAGTATACGGCGTAGTGTTTCAAACACCCGGTCGCACATCCCTGGCCAACCAAAAGTCAGAACCCCCAGTGAACCCCCCCCCCCCGAAATTAAAGCCACTAACAGTGATTCAACCAGATCACAGAAGGAATCAACATCTTTGAAATTCACAGGAATAGCTAAAAAGCGAAGGATAGTTCTGTAGAATTCTCATAATTTTGCACGGCAAACGAAAAGGGGGGAGCAGCAGTATCGACTAAAACGTCCGATTTGTCCTTAGGTTTGCCATTCGGTCTTAGCACTTGGAATGTATGTTAGATACTTGTTACATACATGCAAACTCGGATTTTTTAAATATTTTTTTGTTTGCGATTTTCTGATTTAACAATCACTGATAGTGCATTTACGTCAATTAAAAACCTTATGGTACGCACTGGAAACAATACTTTTTTAGATTAGTCACAAGAGGGTAACTGAAGAAAATTTTAACAATGGGGCAATCTACATGGCAGCGCAGATCCAAATCGGATCCAGATCGGATCCAATCTCGTATCCAGTTTTGCGTCTACAATGGCAAGATCCAGATCTGCAACGCGTACATGTGTGTACACCTTGGTTAGTGTCGCCTGCACTTAAAGCGCGTACTTTTAGGTTCCGCGTTAAAGATGCTCCATCACCAGGTTTACGCGTAGCATAACGTACATCTTTACCTTTTCGAAAGGTCGCCGTACGTTCGCACTCACTGCGCCGTGTAGAGTTCTATATTAAAACGGTCTCCCGTGATCTGGATCTCGGAAAACGGATCGATCTGGATCTGCTCTGCCGAGTATATTGCCCAATGTTTAAATTAAAGCAATAATAGCACATTTTTGTTTGAAGACGCCCCCAATTTTTTTCAAAAATTTTGAGATTTTTTACAAACGGTTGCCATTGGTACTGAATGACTATGCGTCGCTAACGAAGAATTTTTAATTAAATTACTTAATATCCGGCGATCTCGATAATAATTCAACACCAGCTGCTGGAAGGCCTTCAATATGCAAGAGGCCGGGTATTAGCGCCATGTACGTGTCTAGCTCATCCATTAGTTTGTTTGTTTTTTTTTTTTGTTTTGTTTTTTTTTTGGTTCATGCAAGTCTACAATTGTATAGAGGTCATTATTTACTTGAGGTGGCACTATTTCACATGGACGGACTAACTTAGCATTTCTACCTCTGCCGTAAGTACAATCTGGGATCCCATTCTAATTACAAATCTCTTCTTTTATCGTAAATACCATTTTGATACATTGTCGTTTCAGTGTAGCTTTCCGAACAATTACCACCAACATAACTGTTCAAAAAATATGAAATTTGAAAATTGGGAGCGCTCTTCAAAACTGTGCCATTTATTGCTTGACTTCTTCCAGATAGTGATAAGTTGGCTATGTTTCAGGCCTTGTATTATTACACTAAAAATAACCGACCTGCGTACAAATTTCAACTATTAGATCAAAACTTGAAGGGCTATGGTTTCGTTATTTAGAACTTTAAATTAGAATATTATACTCAACATAAAGTTGAATATTCTCCCTCGCTTGAACTTTAATACTTCTAAAAAGATACCTTCCTGCCTTAGGCATGATGAAAGACAAACAACAAACAAACACAAACCAAAGCAACCAAACAAAACATTTTAAAATAGCAAAGTCCTTGGTTTGATGCTACCTGAGCAGGAAGGGCATTCCATAGCCTACTAGATGGGAGAAATGATCTCTGTGGGAGGCCAAGTTGGGACATTGGGACTTTCACAGCAGCAGGTCATGGGACCTGACTGAGCGCCTAAGGCGAGGATCAACGGAAGCATCTCAGGTAGCAGCTGGCTAATGAGATCTGGTGCTTGTCCATAACAATATGCGGTGGAAAAGTGTTACATTCCTCCTATGCCCTGCTATGACCAAGTTGGCTGGATGTGATGAGTGGCGAGCTCACTCTCTGGATACCCATGATGGAAATTACACGTCTCTGGATTCATCAGTTTTATAGTGAAGTGGGTGTTGTTCCACACCCGTTGCTGAGCTTGCATATTCCATCGAACCATGGATTTATATATAACACCCTATCATTTGCTCCAAATACGTGCAGCTCGAGGGAGCAATCCTAGTCGCTGACTGGAAGTTTTAGGCGCATTTTGGTAATCACAGGGGGAGACCATGATAGGTCATTACTGATGGAGATGCCAAGTAGATCGCCCTTTCCGACCTCTTCTAAGTTGTACCAAGGAAGTGTAGACTGGATGGCCTTTTGCAGCATCTTTCTTGTTGATATTGTTACAGTTTTACACTTGGCAGCTCCGAAAAGTACATTCCATAAAGTTGCCCAACTCGATTTCCTGCAAGTCTTTGTTGAGAGAGCCGCATCTTGGATTCTGTCCTCTTTTGACTTCATGGAAGGTCATGAGTGTGACTCGTCTGCTAGGATGGATGGATTCCAGATTCCTTCTTGTGATGTCGTCAATGAATATATAACAATAAGAGGATTCGAGGATTGGGCCTTGGGGTACACCTGCATTGATCGACTTCTTTCTGGATACCCTCCGTTAGTAAATGACTTTGAGGGAGTGGTCACTCAGGTCGTTTCTTCCAGCCCTTCCGTCCACTTATCTGAGAATCCTAAGGCTAAAGCTTGGCAAAACAGTAGACCATGCATGCGGCCAGTAGACCAGGATATGCCACACTCTGTCAAATGCTTGCTGATATCAATGCATACAATTATACTAGCTTTCCTCTCTGTCCATTGATTGAATTATTGATGCATTGGAAACATAGGTCAAGGCATCAGATTAGTAGAATGGCCAAACCTAAAGCCATACTGTCTGTTTATATCAATGAATGTGCATCCAGATGGCGCCACACATGTTCATAGATCAGTCGCTCCATTACCTTGGAAATTATAGCAGGAGATCGGACGATATTACTACTAGGGCATCTTGGTTACCTTCTTATGACTGGGATGACTTCAGCTACTTTCCACATCGCTTGCATGTGGCCCTTATCAAAACAAAGTTGTAATAGACGTGCCCTGGAACCCTCCAGTTCTCTGGTTCAGCTTTCTCAACACGAGGGCTGGGATGCCATCGTGGTCCGGAGCTTTTGTTGACATCTATTTCAATAGTTTGTGTCCTATCTTTACCTTCCTTGGCCAGAACAAGACCATCCTGCCAAGCTTGAGGAAGTTCTCATGAGGAATTCTGAAGGAATTATTCGCCGGGTGGGGGAATGGCGGATTTTAACTTTTTATCGGCGAAATTTTTCCGCGTTCCCCCTTCGCTTTCCTCAAAAATTTCACATTCCCCCTGACTTTCACAAATTCCTCCATTTCACCAGTGGCCAGATTCTCGATATTCGTCAATAATTAATAACATCGCTACCGTTGAAGTTTTGGCATAAAATTTGGTACTAAGGTTTTTTTTTTGTGATGCTGGATCCTGAATCTGACTGTTATTATGCCGTCAATTAACCGTTTTAATTCTCATACAAGGGTGTCCCAATAAAACCAACCATCTCGATATTCGTCATAATTATAATAACTCTTTGACCGTTGAGAGTTGTTGTAATAAATTTTGGTACTAGAGTTTTTTGTGATGCTGAACCCTAATCTGGCTGCTATTCTGCTGTCCGATTAATTGTTTAATCGCATTATGGTTGTCGCCAAAAGTAAACCAACCCCCAAAGCGCCCCATTTTGAGACCTTAATTTACATATATGTATAATATCTACATTTAAAACATTTTAAAACTGCAGTTCATTAGCTTTTAAAAACCGAAAACAGCTTTCAGATCGGGTGTAAAAATGGTTGAACTGAAGCCGTTTAAAAAAGACAATAAAACCGAAATGATATTCTATCGGGCAATCTTGCAGATGTAAGGACCACAGACTCGCCCCACAATCATTAACAGTTGTATAAAAAACATTTCTCTTGATAAATTCATTTGATACTTTAATCAAATGTCAAAATATCTCTAGATATGCTAATAAGTCCATAAATAATAGTACCTCTTTCCATAATTTAGATTTGATATAAAATTGATACATATCTGTGTGCAGTCACTCTTGCACCTAAACAGAAGTAATTGCAACAAAATTCTTATTATGTGTAAATTCTGTAAAATCGGTTCATTTTAACCACTCGACATCTGATACTGGAAGGAAGATTTAAAATGTCTTTCTTACTGCTCGTGAAAAATGAAGTTCTATTCAACTGTTTACCATTCTCTTCTCCCTACATTACCACCTCCATTGAGTACAGATACAAAAGTGACCCAAACTGGATTTTCCTATCTTGCGGAAAATGGTGCATATTTCCGGATTGGCAAATGCTTCGCGATGAAAAAAAGGAATGATTCCACAAACAGACCTTTTTTGGAGCACTTATTTGGACCCCTGTTTTGAAAAATAATAATATTAATTATAATATAATAATGAAAATGTGAGGATAATAAAAATAAACACATTTGATAGGATTTTCCAATATGAGTAATAATACGCATAGCAATATTTTAGGATGATTGATTGAGAGTTAGCTTTTTATGAGCATGACCTTGCTGTCTGCAGGAAGCTCAGCTTTCTTCGTTTTCCTTGACATGACCTTCTCAATGAGCAATTTATGGATCAGACTGAGGCATTAGCCCCTGAGGATCTCCTCGTTAGTCTTCATTCGGGAGACCTTCTTCCTAGTGAAGAACTCTCGTAAGTTCCTTTACCTTCTTGTTAGACGCCTCTTGTGCCGCTTCACCTTGCATTGCCAATTGGCAACTCCTTGGACTGACGACTTGATTGCGCATGCCACACAACACTTGGTGACACCTTGTGGCATATAATAACCATTATTAAACGTAACGGCTTGTATAGAGCTTGTATATTACCCTTTAAAAGTGTGAACCCTTATGGGCAGCACTGCATAGGCCCTATATGTGCCCACCGTGCGCCACGAGCAGATTTTCTTCATGAGGGCGTTTGAAATGACCCTCTATATGCCCGTGAAGGCGGCTGGTGGCAGCCAAATGTTGTTGCATCATTCACCTTATATATAGGGTGAACTTATGAGGTTAGAAGGTGGGAGTTATAGGCAAAAAAAGTATTAGTCATTTTTAATAAACCGTAATGTGAATATAAGTATCAAATCGACCTTGACTTATATCACTTCCACTTCCAAGTGAAAAAATACTGAAAATAGTTTCAGAACGTTGTATGGATAAAAAAAAGGGCAATTTATAAATATATAAAAAGACACGAGAGTTTTCCAAGTCATCTATTAGGCTGTGATTGCTAACAACAACTTGAAATCTGCCAAATTTTTTTGCATTTTTTGGAAAAAGTACCTGAAATTTACTTGATATTTATGTGTTTCCGTGACTTCATATATGTGTTTGGGGTACCCCGGGATTCCATAGAGTCAACAATTTCAGATTTCTAATGTCGGGATGTTTACTGGGTATTTGAAACATAAAATTGACATTTTGAATGGGTCGATTTTTTGAATTATTGACACCCCCTGGCCCACTGTGCATTTGAAACGTTCATGTTCCCGCCCCTCTCCTTGTTGAAAATGTCACGTTCCCCTCTAGTGTAGCTCAATCTAATTTCGTTCGTGTTTTTTTTCTGTTAAAAGCAAAAATTCCCTTCTGATTTATTGTGTTCTTATATGCATGATTCTAGCAGAATCTATGACGAAACTCAATTCAATGCACGCAGGGATCAAGCAAATTCTAAAATATACAACTAATTCGCCGCTTGAAACTCTGAAATAAGACTGAAATACATTATAGCGCTCGTGCACATGGTATCCACGTTAAACACAGTCCTCTGTTGCCCAGTGGTATTTGTCACGCCTAGAAAAGCGAGAGGTCCCGGGTTCGAGACCGTTGTATTTTCGTCTTTTATTTCATTCTGTGCTCGCCAGTTTCTCCTAGCTTCTATATCATACTTTACCAATTCCCTTTCTCGGGTTGTATCATTTGTATCATTTGCTTTTAACCTTTTGCCATTTATAATTCACGTTTTTATCCAAGATTTTTCCATGTCGTATCACATCTGTGTTTTTGATTCATATTAGTAAAACATAAAATGTAGAATGAAGGTTCTTCTTGTGTCACAGGGTGCATTTATAGGTTTGCTCATAGACAGGTCCCAAGCCAATGAGAAACTAAACTGCATTTCCAGTCCAGGTTTTCTAAGTGGTTTTGTTCTTCTTGACCCATAACTCTTTGAAATACGCTTGGGGGCCACCCAGAATTTTGCCTCAAATCCAGATGGCTTGCCAAAATTCAAAATGGCTGCCAAAATTACATTAATTGGATAATACCCTCTCTAAGTTTTCCTGTCAAAGTGTTTTTCAGTGATTCTGTCATTCTGAACATTCCCTCCCCCATTCAATTTGATTTGCCCGAGAGCCACCCAAATTCGCCCAATCCAAAGATGGCCACCAAAAATAAAATGGCTGCCAAAATTACCTTATTACACCTATAACCGCGCGCCTTGGCTCTCCTGTCAAATTTTTAACACAGCAGTCCCGTTCATCTTAAAACTAAAGCTATTGAAATTAGATAGGAGGCTAACCAAGATTCGGTCTCATATCCAAAATGGCCGCCAAAATCACCTTATTATATTCAAGCTATTGTATTGTTCATGTTAACGTTTTCTCTCAGTGTTCCGTCATTCCAACCATGGTCCTTTAAATCCCTCCCCTGGCATGTTACTCAGGATTGGCTGCAAATGCAAGATGACCACTTAAATCCAAAATGGCTGTCCATCATTACCTCAAATTAAATTCCCATTCTCTTTCCCCCATGAATACCCTTTTTGTGTGTCAATAAGAGGTTTACACGGTACTGTATACCGATTTTGTGGGATAGAATACTCACCTGATCCTCATTATCATGTAAATATGACAATATTGTGAGTGTTTAGTCTGTGCATCCTAAGTTGTTCTGCTCGCCAACAAACTGGATGATGAGAACACATAATTCTTACCAAGCCTTTATCTGTAACACGGATTACCAAGGGGGAGGGGTGGTTACCAACCCCTCGAGAATTCGTTATAAAACACCCGATGCATATGATTTTGGTACCAGTGGATAGCTATGGTCTTCCTCTATCCAATGATACCAAAATAAGTACCGACATATCTATTGACGTCACAATGACGTCATCAAGTCTATGAGTCGGCAAAATTGACATTTTCCACAGAAAATAGGCGAAAATCCAATTTTGTGCTAAAAAAGTAGGTGTATCTGATTTTCATGCGGTTTTCGGCTCTAAATGATCGCATATGACTAGTTTTACATAAACAGAGAGGTTTGAGCCATACTGTGCATAATATTTTCAAAAATGCACCATAAAATATTCTTGTGTGGCAAACATTATTTCAATAATCTAAATCAATTTGGATCAATTGTAAACTAAATTTGACATGATTTAGCATAATTATTAAGTCATACGCGTACAAAATGTGTTGAAATTATGTGAAATTTGAAGCTGGAACATCAAAATAGACTGCAAAAGGAAGTGTTCAAGCCTGAAATGAGAAATTATACCCACAATTATGTTTTCCCCTTTCCTGTGCTATAAAGCATTTTAAAATAATGCAATATCTACTCAGAGGGAGGACAACTATAATTTTAAGTCATCTGTATTACAATCAATATGCGTTATGCGCTGCGAGTCGTCATAAATTTGATGCCGATACATTACATTCTTGTACTTTTGTAGTCAATTATGATATATCAGTAATATTTCATTTATCTTCATGTATTCTAAGTTATTATCTCCAAATGACATAACATCTTTGGACACACTCTATGTCGGACGGCATTGTTTATAACAATTTATACCCACCAAACCTCAGTGTTCCTTATTTTATCCTTATTTTGACTTAAAACATGTTAAAAAATTATTTTTCTTTTAAACTTGATTATTTTATAGCTACATATAGCTACAAATCGACCAATTGCAATACCAAACTCATCTTTTCTAGTGGTCAGGTTTAAGTAATTTACACATGACCAGGGGCCATTACCCCCAAACAGGGTATTACATAATATGTAAATTGGGAGAATAAAATTAATGAAATTATTATAATTTTGTTGTATCAATAGGGACTGTTATTACCCTCTTTGATATGAAACCCCATTCAAAATAGTAAATGATGTAGCCCCTAAGTATCATCTCTGCCAATATAAAGCAACAATGTCACTTTTTGAAGTCGTTTGCATTGTTACTCCACCAAATAGACCCCCCTATCTTGTAATTTGATATGCTAATTATTTTTTACACTAAAGAATAGCATAAAGTTTATTTTATACTCTTGCAAATTAAATCTTTCTTATTCAAACTTGATAAAAAGATACCCAAATAAAGGCACCGGGACCATAATGACCCCGGGGCCATAAGTACCCCAGTCTCCCCTAAATCAAAGGTGAGAAATCCCTTTTATCATTAAATTTGGATGTTTGGATGTCATTAATATTGGAATGTGTAATGGTCTAAACACATAACGAGGCAAAATGCTACGTTATAAAACAGCCATAATAGCCAGTTAAACACACACAGATGTAGCAATAGGATTAACAAAATTCATGCTTGTAGATAAGTCACAGCTATAAACCCTCTTTCTGGAGAAGATATTTATAGTAGGAGTAAGATGCTCGTGACTCACTGTAAGCAAATGAGATGAATTTTTTAATTAACGAATAATACCTAGGCACCCTTTTGATATGACAGGTCATATTTCTGATCATAAAGGTGGCGTCAATTATGATGTCGATACTGAAGAATCAAGGGACACGGCCCAGCTTCCAAGGGACATGACCCAGCCCCCAAATAAGAAGAGAAGGGTGAGACCCAACCAGAGCGAGAAAGAGGTCTATAGCCTAGGAGAGGATGATATTACTGAAAGTGAAAGCGGCTTTGCTCAAGAACAATGGTCTAAACTAAACCTCGTCTGTCAATCGCATAAACAGTCTCCTTTAATTATATTCCGAGTCGCAGACAGACAGACAGTGATTTTGGGACTTAAAGCGACATAAGGGTAAAAAAAAATATTCAGACAAAATGAAGTGGACCCTCTACTAAATCACTCCAAAAGTTTGAAAACATTTGGATGTTTACATTCTGTAAAAACAGTCAAAACAGAAGAGTTCCAGAGGGGGAGGTGGCAGAGGGTCCCTTTTAAAAATTATGTATGAATTATTTTTTTATGCATTTGTTGCTTTAAGCATCTCTAGATTGCAAGCCATAACCCTCGTCTTACCAAGGGGGGGGGGAGATGGTTACCACCCCCCAACCCCAGTGAACTTTGTTCGGTGCGCTAAAATGCCAAAAGCTTGCGTAAAAAGCTCTAGTTATAATTATTTCATCCTTTCTGGTCATTATATCGAAAAAAAAAATGCTCACCGGGGTTAGGGTATTATTCCGTCAAAGTCGAAAGAATATTTTATGATGCATTTTTAAAAAATATTTATGCACAGTAATGGCTCTAAAACTCTATATTATACATATGCGATCATTTAGAGCCGAAAACCGCAAGAAAATCCGATATTCCTTCTTTTTTTGCACAAAATTTGGATTTTCAGTCTCGGCCGACTCGAGGACTTGATTATCGTCATTGTGACGCCATACTAGGAGGTCTGGTACTTAATTTTGGTATCAATGGAAAGAGGAAGACCATAGCTATCCCCTGGTAACCAAAATCTAACTGGGCAAAAACCGTTTGCTGTCCAAAATTTTACCAGTAAACGCGTACTCTTTTGATTGACTTGTATTTTTTTTTTGCGCCACAAATGTGTGCGCGTAGTTTTAAAGGAGGCGCACTAAATCGCGAGCGGGCATGGAGTGATGACCGTAAGACCAAAAACCATCGAATAGATATGGCGCTATTATATTTATCTACTCTACCATGCTTTGTGCATTCACTATCCAACAATGTAAAACATAAGAATTTCGGAACAAAATGATTTCCGGTAGGAACCCAAAATCTGACGTATTGGCTTGATTTCTGTAGTCTGTTATGTCGCTTATTCCACATTTCAATGGAACCATTTTTGTATATAAAATGACCGGCTCTTAAACCACCTGCTTGGGCTCATTTTGGATGACCCAACATGGCCATCAGTGCTTAAATTTACGAAGCCCAGGTTTCCAAACCATTGTAATAGAGATCAGTGTTCGAAACCCTATAATGCGCGGTTCAGCACCTATACTACTTTTCACGGTGTACCTGGTAAGCGCTTCTTGAATGATGTAGAGTTTCCTAATTTTATTTTAAATCTATTTTTTTTTTTTTTTTTTTTTAAAGCTTATAAAATTAGGCATAAAAACAAATGTATGCCATTTTGATAAATTTATACATTTTAAAGGAAAACGTTAAATTAAGTTGTGTTTTACTTCCAATGTTAAAAGTAAAGCGATAGAGTCTTTCCTACAGGCCAGAACTTGACTAACCACCGATCATCTTTCAATTGGTGTGAAAGACTAAACTCGGCTTGTGGCAAAACGATAGCGTAAATAATAAACGTGGCGGCTTCCTTAAATCGTCTACTGCTTCGAAAGTTAAGCGTTAAAATGATGTTTTCTTCGCAAGGAATACTCCAATGACCATGCAAACCATCTGGTACGTCATATTTAGGGATATTTCATTATATATGTGCCGATAGATTTATACCAATAAATTCCTTTAATTAATTATGTGTTCCCATCATCCAGTTTGTTGGCGAGCCGAACAACTTAGGATGCCCAGATTAAACACTAACAATATTTGTCATATTTACAGGATCAGGTGAGTATTCTATCCCACAAAATCGG
The DNA here is from genome assembly GCA_023653785.1 of Ophioderma brevispina. Taxonomy (NCBI): domain Eukaryota; kingdom Metazoa; phylum Echinodermata; class Ophiuroidea; order Amphilepidida; family Ophiodermatidae; genus Ophioderma; species Ophioderma brevispina. The sequence goes on from JAMKCH010000013.1 coordinate 60,076, forward strand.
TATCCAGTACCATGTAAACCTCATATTGAAACACAAAAAGTTAATTCATTGGGAAAATAGAATGGGAATTTAATTTGAGGTAATATGGCAGCCATTTTGGATTTAAGTGGCCATCTTGCATTTGCACCATGAGTACCATGCAAGGAAATTTCAAAGGACCGTGTTTTGGAATGACGGAACCACTGAGAAAACGTTAACATGAACAACTCGGGTAGCTTGAATATAAATAAGGTGATTTTGGCGGCCATTTGGTGGCCATTTTGGATTTGAGACCGAATCCTTGGTAGTCTCTAACCTAATTTCAATAGCTTCAGGCTTAAGATGACGGAACTGCTGTAAAAACTTTGACAGGAAGAGTCAAGACGCGGTATATGTGTAATTAAGGTCATTTTGGCAGCTATTTTTATTTTTGGCGGCCATCTTTGATTTGGAGCGATATTCGGAGTGGCTCTCGGGCCAATTTGCATGGGGGAATGTTCAGAATGACAGAATCAATGAAAAAACTTTGACAGGAAAAACTTATAGAGGGTATTAATCCAATTAGTGTAATTTTGGCAGCCTTTTCGGATTTTGGCGGCCATCTTGAATTTGGGGCAAAATTCTGGGTGGCCCCCAAGCTTATTTCAAAGAGTATGGGTTCAAGAAGACAAAATCACTTAGAAAACCTTGACTGGAAAAAATGGCAGTTTTTCCTTGGCTGGGACCTGTCTATCATTTGTATTCAAATTTCCGAATGCGTATAACGTAATGTAGGTATGAAAATGTCAGATGTGGGTTCCTAGCACCGCACACCCATGAATGTGAATCCTATTCTCATCTTGATTAGTGTTGATGCAGCGTTTATATTCATAACACAGCTTTTTGGCGGCCATTTTGGACGCCATCTTGGATATTAGGCGCACGGGCAGTTTTGTTTTGTCTTAATGTGACTGCCATATTGAATTTAGCTGTTTTTGAACTCTTTGGTATTGAAAATATGGGTATTGTCGTCAATATGGCACATCATTATTGCATTCAGAATACCAATTATAATTGAATTTATGTATTTTGGCGGCCATCTTGGATTTGACACCCTAAAAACGCTTTGAAAAAAATTCCAAGATATTTTTCCAATATGTTGCACCCGAAGATTTCGATTTCCGTTTGTATTTGAACATGTTTGCATAGCTATGACTGCAAGATGTGTAGCACTTGCAATTGATATGTGGAAAATAATGGTCATTATTCAACATGGCCGAATTTTTCCCGCCAAAATTCATTTTGCATTCCAGATGATTTGTCAGACTACAATCGGGATGGGCCCGGGGAGATCTTTATTTAGCAAATTATTATCAGAGAGTATTAATTCAAACACATTGGGTTAACTAGTGCTGGGGGCACTCCCTGTGTGAATTGTTATGTGCCTCGGCCAGGTGAAAAATAGGGTCCTTTCAGATAAAATGTAGCAAAAAATACGTGGTCATTCGGATACACACAAGCTGATAAAAATGGTTCCATCAGTTTGAAACTTTAAGAAGGTCGCCACTGGGTTAAAACAAGTTAAAATAGATCATATATATAGAGAGTTGCCCCTCTTTTTTTTCCAGAGTTCAAATTGCCATTAATTATAAATTTCGGTCATGCAATTAATTAATTGTTAAAATGTGCACGTATGCCTCAAAATTTTGATTTGGGTTTGGGTGCTCCAATTCCTTTCAAAGTTAACAGGGTATTTGAATATGCCCTCCAAAACAAAGATCTACTACAAGCAAGCATTTGAGACGCATATTAAGTCGGCTACATCTAATGTCAAAGAGATGGAATGGAATACATGGCCGTCAATGAGGCAGAGAATCATCAACCTCACTGTAAAAAAATACATGTAAATTTTACAGTAAATCCTGGCAGTCAATTCTGCCACAAATTACCGTAAAATTTAGAGTATACTATAAAAATAATTTACTCAAAACGCTTAAAAACATATATCTTTGGTGATGTTGTTACCGAGATTGTGAATGTGTGAGAATAAAAAAGCATTGACGAACACCCTAACTTAGAAGGCCTGTATCCACAATTTTTTCAGTGGGCATATACTGCAAAAATTCGTTTTGTTGTAAAAATGTATACATCAAACTGTTAAATATACAATAAATTTGGAATGAAACCCTGTCAAAGCATATCTTTTACCGGGGTTTTGTTGGCCGAATTGCTGCCAGTGATTTTCCCTGTAACATTTCCCGTATTTTCCTCCCTGTAGATTTTAGTACCTTAATGGTATAAAATGAAAAAATCATAGTAGTGTATATGTGTTGTTACTCATTAATTTCGAATGAAGTCTTCACTTTTAGATTTTGTCTTATAGGCCTAAGAAAATTGGAATAAAATTTACAGTATTGTCCTGTATTTCCGAATTACATCCAAATACTGTAAGTTTTGAGAAGTTTTAACAGTATTTTTTCCTGTAATTGCACTGTATTTTTTACAGTGTACTGCCCACACACGGTACCCAACTCAAAGAGGTGATACTTCAAGTACCGCTCGGATCCTATGTTGCGAGAGCAAGAAAGACTCGGGAGTTAAAGGGCCGTGGCCGGATCGCTAATAGACTCGTACCCCCATAATACCAGATTTTAACCACCGATGTCCCATGAATTGAAAGCTACCATATTTCCTAATTTAACCCTGTGAAATATTAAGGCTAACGGATATTGGTTTGGAAGTTTTGAAGTCGAAATCGTACAACATTTTGGTCGAGCCGAATTATTATTAGTATGGTAAGGGGGTTTTTAATATGGGACCCCTCTTTAAGCAAGATCGTAATTTCCAAGAATTGTTATTTTATTCTTTAATGGACCTTTCGTACTCAATTAAAAGCTTTGGTTCATGGTAGGTACAGACCAAAAGATATTCATTCATCTCTACCCAAATAAAAGATATAGGCTTCAACTTTTTTGCAAAGGGGGGGTCCATATTAGCCATGCGTCGGCAATATGGCCCACCCTGTTATTTTGCAAATAGGGCGGGGTAATATGGACCTCATTGGTCCATAGTGACCCCGTCCCTAAATGTTTTCACTGGGACTAATCGGGTGTCCATATTATACCACCCCCGACACACATACACCATTATCCAGCCGTTTTTAATTAGAGTACAGCTAGTAATCTGATCCATACTGATATGGGGAATGTAGTACCCTTATGTTGCCATGGTAACAACCTACAGACCGAGTCCTCACATAAAATGAGGGATGTTTTAGCATCACTGACATAAAGAAGAATGTGTTGAAAATTTTAATTCAAAATTTTCTCTTATAACTTTAGAAGGACACTACCACCTCTCCAACCTAAACCCATCCCAGGAAGAACCAGACCACCACCTCCGTAATAACTGAATTTCAGTGTAAAATGATGTTCTTTCAAGTAGCAGTAGGAGGAACACTCCTACCCGGTCCCAGTTAAAAAGTTACAATGGGGTCCATAATGCCCCGGGGGTCCTATTACCCGCTTTACCCTAATTCTTAGATTGTTTTTTAGCTCTCACACATGAAACCTGGTTTGAAATATCGTTGCAAATCTTTACAGATGGGGTTTGGGGTGAAGATCATTCTATCAAGATGAAAACTTTATAAATCCTTAAATCGGGCGGG